>PVJX010001741.1:0-150372 GCA_004027295.1 Dolichotis patagonum
CCTGATGGTCTGTGTTGAGAAGTCTGCCATGATTTTGATGGGTTTTCCTTTATAGGTGATCTGTTTCTTTTCTCTGATGGCTTTTAATATTCTGTTCTTATATTGAATTTCTGGGATCTTGATTATTATGTGTCTGGGTGTAGCTCTGTTTGGGTTGTAGGTGGCTGGAGTTCTGTATGCTTCATACCTCTGCATATCACTTTTTTTTCTATGCTTGTGAAATTTTCCTTAATAATTTCTGTGAATAGCTTCTGTAATTGCTCTGGTTTGATTCCTGCTTCTTCATTCACATACTTTATTCTTAAGTTATAGATCCTCTTGTCATCTTCCAGTTTTTGTATCTTTACTGCCTGCTCCCTTGTTATTTTTAAGAGTCTTCCCTTTCATGACCCCACATTGCAAGCCTGTGTTGAATTTTTGATAGTCTGTCTTTGGTTTCTTTCAAGCAGTTTTGCCAGCTTTCTATCGAGTCTTTAGTTTCCTGATAATCTCTTTGAATTTGCTTCATGAAATCTAGGTTTTTTCTGAATTCTTCATTAAATTTTTCTCTCCATTTTTATTCCTCCATTCTTCTGTCTGTGTCTTCTTGAGAGGTGCCCAGCCCTTCTTTTATTAATCTACTTATCTCTTGTTTAATTTGAATTAATATTTCAGTTTTGATCCTGCTTATGAGGGCCTGAAGATCTCTTTATGTCCGCTGATGCTGTGTTTGATGTTGCATTTTTGCTGCCCTCAATCTCTTTTGTATTTACCTCTCCTGGATCAATGTTCTCAGGGTTGGGGGTTGGGAGTTGTTTCTTATTTCTCCCTTTCATCATTTTTTTGGTTCCTTCCATACAAGTGTACAGTGCAATTCTCAGACACTTTTCTTGTTGGTTAAGGCTCCACTACAGGGCGCAGGCTAGGAGCTTTAGCCCTTTTCAATAGGTTATCAGAGATTAGAGTTCACCCACGGGCAGTGTGCGCCAGCTCTTCCCTTCCAGGCCAGTCAACCTTTGCAGGCCTTCACTGCGTCAGTGTGCACTGATCTCAGGGAAGTAATATTGTAGCGACTCACTGGGTCCCCACCAGGGGCGCGGCCTAGTCCAAGCAGATTCCACCAATCTGCTCGGCGAGGGGAGCAACCAGCTGAAGCCACTTCCTTATGGAGTTAGGGCTGTCCTGCCCAAATCCAACATGTCGTCCAGTCGTTTTCCCCTTTCCCGTCGGAGGGTCTTATTCCCATCACTCACCGAGTGTTGATGCCATCCCCGAGAACTGCAGGGCTCCCCAACCTCTGACTTCAGCATGGCTGCAGTGGGAATTCATGGTGCCTCTGGGTGGGTCGAGTGCAGGGCCGGTCCAGGCGAGCTGCATGCAGGGCTGTTCAGCTCTGCACTCCGGCGGCTCAAGCCAGGCCCTTCGGTGCGGATCACTTGTTCAGGTCAGGCAGGTATTCAGGTGGCTCCAGGAGGGTGCCATGCTCGCTGATCTTAGCTTCTGTGATGGTAGTCCCAGGACCTCAAATTCGAGCAGTTTTTTGCACTTTAGTCTTTTCCTGGGTTGTGAGAGTCCATCTCTATCTGTTTGGGTCTCTCCAGGGTGTTTTATTCTGGCATTTGAACTGTCTCTCTCAGAGAGGGTCTCTCTCCTGCTACCTACCAGTTCGCGATCTTGTCTTCCATGCCCCATTATTAGTTCTTTTACAATTTTATAAGACAGATTTATTTTATAAGATTCTATGATATATTTCAAATCCAAACAATATATGAGTAATTATTTTGATAGACTTTATCTGATTCTTCAATGAGTTCACTATACATGATGCCACAGTCAATATTGTGTCTTATTTTTTTCTGAGAACTATAAGTTATATTAGCAAATACTGCTTCAAACACAAACTCTTCTTAACTATCCTATGCCTTCCACACCTACAAACTCAAATACATATGCATATGCATACAGTCGATAGACCAGGTATAATTTTTACAAGCTAATAACTGCCCACTAGATATGTATCAATAAAAAATAAAATATGTTGATTCATTATGTGTACTCTAATAGTTAAAGACTAAATGTCAGCGTCATATGCTAAAAACCCTGTTATTTCTTAGCAATTGTACTCATGTCTATTCTCCTTTAGAAATCTTGAAGTAATTATGAAGAGCATTATCAAGTGGAGATTAAAAGAGTAGTAATAATTATAGTAAAAAATTTACATGATTTACAACATGACAAGTTTTCACATAAAATTATCATTTCTGACTTTTAATCTGTTCTAATATTGTGTTAATATTACTCTGTATGAACATAAATCTGACATTCTTTTTTACCTCACATACAAGGAGAATTGTTTCTGTCTTCCCAGAAGACTGGTAATGTACTGATCTAAACCTTTCAAGTTTCCTCTTTCCCTATTTCTTAAATTGAATAATGGCTTTGAGTTTCTCTATAAAACTAGAGACAGAGTGAGATAAAAAAAATTTAAAAACCAATTTTATTTACTATTTTGAGAAGTAAAAATTAAAAATAAAAAGACAATTTTCAAAGCAATGACAATAAGTGCAATACATAAAGTCATGAATCAAAAGGGCCAGCCTCTTTTTTTCCTAAAATTTATCATTCTTTTTCCACAAGAATGTTACATAAAATTATGTTAGATAACAAATGAGAGTCTATCAATAATTTAAAATATGATATAGATGTTTCATTTAATTATTCAAGTCAATATTTGAAATTTCTTAATTATATTTGACAATTCTACAAATCTGCTGTATTATTGTTAGGAAAAGCACTGTGCAAGGTATAGATCTAAGGTGAGCAAAATGTCACACAACCTAACACATTATTTACAATTAAATGCAAAGATGTGATGAGCAAAGTAAAAGTATTAAAATAGCAAGTTAATTCCTATGTAAATAGAATAACAATACAGATAAAGCTCAGAACACTGCATCAGTGAAAGTTTCATGCGGGAGTTAAATTTTAGGATGTGGCATTATAAATCCACCTATTACAATGTCAGAAGTTTGGAAAGAAAAATGTGGGAATTATATTTTAGGCATGTGCAGTTACTAGTAGAATGAAGATGTTGGTATACCAACATCTAAACAGTAAAAGTTTTGGATTTTATATAACTTTAAAGCTAACACGTTAGATTGGCATGTGTTCAAGCATGCTGGAAGCAGATGTAAGAGTCCTGGATTGAGTACAAAATACTATGCTACACAATGCACAGTAAGTAGAACATATCCTTCCTCTTGTTAGTGGCTCTGGTTCTCATCTAAAGTCTATGGATGACCTAGGACAGCCAGGTTCCGTATTGCTGTTACAATTATGCATCATAGATGGGAACGTCTGAGCTTAGGAAACCCCCAGTTTCTCCAGCCTTTGCTTCAGAGGAGGACATTATTTTTATTATCGTAAATAATAAAACATGTCTTTATTTTTTTCCTAGATATTCCAATTTTCACAAAAAACTTTTCTATTACCCTAGGCTACTTGTTTACAAACATCTTTGAAAAAAATCTAGAAGAGATGAAAAGTATCACAAGATACTTTAGAAATGTGAGAGGCTATTGGAGAATTTTTGTACAATTGTGTATATATATATATATATATAATGCATCTAAGCAACACAGATAGTTATTTTACAAATTGATAAAAATATATGTAATTTTATACATATATAAATCACTTATAATAATATTTAATATCATGTCAATGTTGATATGATTCACTATGTAAACATACATGCAGGCATATTGTGTTATGTGAGATGGAGAACTGGAAACTATGAATGTTGCTTAAATCTCTCATTTTCTGCTGGTGGCTCATATTTAACTTAAAATTAATGTGTTTTTTGGAAAATATTCTACAAAATGTTTCTTTTTAAACTCTAATTTTCTTATTTTTATATCAAGTCATTTTAATATTACACCTATTTCCACCAGTATAATAAACTATATTGTATCAGTCAAATTCAATAAAATGCAAGTGTGATTCTGTGTGTGCGTGTGCATGCGTGCTGAGGTTGTGGGCATTCAAACTCACAGTGAAAAAGGGGCAATAATGAAGGAAGATTTGACACAAGGAATGTAACCCATCCTTTGTGAAAAATAGAGCCCAACTTTCTATGGGCATTCTGCCCTTTTGAGAAGAGATACAGTATTTCAAAAACTAAGCTTTGTTCTGGTTGATCTCACTACAAGCCTTGCCCTTCTTCTGAACCTACTCTGAGGATCAATCTAACAGATCAAAGAGAGGGCCTCAGGAAAAGTATATCATGCCACACAGATCTCACAGAAGTAGTAGCACTGAATGCCCAAAGCTACTTACGAAAATTTTAAAGAAAACCCTCCTAGCGTGGCAAAAATAGCATTTTTAATTTCATGAAATACTTCAAAGTTGGAATACCTAGACTCCTCTCATCCTTCCACCCTGCTTCTCTGCAGATATGAACCTTTAACTTCATGCTTACCCTTTTGTGACTGCAGGATTCTTGTTGCAACAGCATGGAGTGGGCATTCATTTCATGAAAGTAAAAGCCTGTGGGAAGAAATTAGAAAGTGCATTCTTTCGCAAATGCTTTAAGCTTCTCTAGAAAATTTGGAACAACACTGTTCATTCTCTATAAAAGGGTCTTAGCTAACACTGTTTCACCAAATTAAATTGAGAATTTTGGCACAAGAAAAAGAAAATACATTTATTAATTATTAATATCTACCACATACGTATTTCCTAGGTCAAAAATTGGTAGTTTTCATAAGAATGTCAATGGATATGCATATAGTAACATACTACCAATGGAAGTGGTTTGAATAATATTGAGAACAAAGATTAAGTGAAAAACTGTAGTTTGCTTTAGTAAGAAAGATGAAAGTGGATTTTAAAAAAATCCTCCTCAGCAGTATGTGCACCCAAACTTTCTATTTTCTTGACCCACATTTAGGATACACTCTGCTCATCTTTTGTCAGTCTCTCTAGCTTTAGACTAAATTCATTCTTCTCACAATTTCAATCATTTTATTGTGATAAGACTGCTCTTTCCTTTATCTTGTTTCTTCTTTTCCTTTTTCTTGCGTTGTTTCCAATGGCATGAAAACATTTTTAAAATTGACTTCATACAAACAAGTATCTCTGCTCAGATCAAATTTCCATCTCATGACTACTCTAAATGCTTCATGCCTGAAAAGAATTAGTTTTCCTCTTCCCCATTTCTCTTCCCTGTTTGTTAAAACTTACTTCAACCAAGTGTTGATTTTTAAACACCTCCAATAAAAAGTGCTTTGTCAATAATTATATATGGATTGCAAAATCTAACAGAAAATTTCAAGATTCCTGCTAACTTCTTGTTAGCATTTGATATTGACCCGTCCCTCATACTTTTCATTCACTACTCAGCTCACTTTAGGACACAGCATTCATATTTTCCCTTTCCCTTTATGGACTCCTCCATTTCATTACCTTTGTGAAATTTTTATACTTTTCCTTGAATTTCATGATGGCAGAATGCCCCACAGATCAATTTTTGGTTTTGCTAATATAGTAACTTCACTGATTGTTTTAAATACTATCTATCTGCTGACTCATTCAAATTTATGATTTTGGCCAAGTCAAATTTCTACCTTCCAGAGTCACATAGCAAACAGCTTTCTTGGTATCCCAATTTTATAACAGATATCCCAGATTTAATAAGTCCATATCTGACCTCCTGACCTTCCTAAATTCCCTCTGATTATAACCTTCATACCAGGGATCATTTAACACTCTCTTTTTATTTTTTCCGGCTACAGAAACTTGAAATCATGCTTAATTTCTCATATTTTACATTATATTATGTAGTTCAGGATGTACAATTAGTTCAAACTTCAGCATATAACCAGAATCTGATATGTTCCATCTATAGTGTGTTACCATGATTTATCTCTCAATTACTCAATTAGCCTCATAATTGATTTTGTTGCATTCCTAAACAATAAAAGCAACCATTTTTTCAAAGATGAGTTACATAAAGGCATTTCCACATTCAATATGCAGAAATGAATTCTCATTTCCCCAGGCATTAAAAGAAAATGTGATATATATACATATACATATATATATATACATACATATACATATATATATATATATATATATATATATACACACACACACACACACACACACAAGATGGAATACTATTCAGACATTTAAAGAATAAAACATTATAGAATTTATCATTTATCATGTTAATATATGCAATCTTATACAATGTGAATATGAGGTCTAAATAGTTACACTGTTCACTGTCATATCCATAGTGTTCAGAGCTTCACATTTTAATAGACTTTCTACACTCAAATGACATTAATTTTGGAACCTGAAGCAGGATGATGCTGAGTTACTCTAACAACTTGTGCTAACTACTGTGTGACCTCAAAATACTACTTAAATTAATTGGAACTGATTTCCATAGTTCAAAGTGAAACAATGTTTTCAAGCTGTAGAGTGAGTTTACCTAGGTCCCAATTTTGAAAACAAAGTCACGCTAAACTAGAGTATCCTCACAGGAAAACAATAGTAATTCTTGCCTGACAAGGTTGTTTAAAGACATGTGTCTTTTATGGAGTGTAGTGCATATAGTATGAATACAAAAACTGTTGGCTATGATGATGATATAATGTAGCTATTTCAAAGGTTGCAGGTGATCATATGTTGTTTTTAAATCATTTAATGTTAAATAGAATGAAAACTTTCAGCTCCTCAGTACTCAAGGAACATTTCAAAACCGTAAGTGACATGTGACTAATGGTTACTGTACTGGGAAGTTCAAATCATACACTTTCTGTCATCATAAAAGTTTCCATTAGATGTGATGGTTTCCATTACATAGATTCCTTTAATTCTAAATTCCTCTAGTGGTTGCATCCTAGTGCTTACTCTGAATCCAATTTGCTTTATAGTCATAAAAGAATAGGCTCATTCCTCTACTCATGTAATATCTAAACTACTGGTGATAATTGTATAACTCAATTTCAGAATGATAAATGTGAAAAAGCTAAAGTACAATAGACATGTACAGTTGTTAATGTATTGATTCAAATTAACAGTAAAACTGTTTTGTAGCTTCTTATTAGAGAAAAGCTTCCTTTTTTAACTGGGTTATGAAGGTAACTGTGGGTATATTAATATTATTATTAATCATTATATTAAGAAATTGTGTTTTAATTTTATTTTGAAAAGACCAAAACAAAATGAGAAAGAAAACAAAATAGGGACATTCAAAGCAAAAGAATGGACATAAAACATGATTAAAACCACAATATAAGGTAATCTACAATGGTTACAATGATGTCTCTTGTTACTATGATGTCTCTTGTTATCTTCAGTTGCCTATATCATCAAGCATAGTAAAATTGAATATAACAGTATATAACAATATCAATTAAAACAAAACATTGGAGACATTATAGGACTTCAAAAGCAGGTAATAGTCAAACCAGAATGGGTATCCTAGTGAATCTTATCATCTTCAGAGTACTTGCCTATAGTCTCAGACTTGATACTTTCAAACATAACAGATTCAAATAAAATCAGTCAAGACAAGACAGTGACATAACAAACCAAATTCAAATATCAGTCATAGTAAGACAGTGTAAATAATGCAGGACTTCAATTTAAGTTAATAGGAAATTAAGGATTGTTATGTAATATATCCCACTATTTTTGGAATAGCCGTCTGTGCCCTCAAATCTAGTACAAATAGACAGACTGGAACAGAATATAACCAAACTAAACAGAGTGATGAGGACATTATGAGATTTAAATCATGATACACTATTAACAATGTCTTCTGCCTTCCCTTTTTTAAGACAGTTCCTCCCCTTTCCCTTTCACAGGGTGCACTGTACATTTTGGGTCCCACTAACTCCTTTAGTTTTTAGATTAGGGAGGCAACCTACTGTTTACCTAAGTGGTTCTGAACCTCTTCACCTGTGAGCCTGATCTTAAGTTGTATTCCTTTACCTACAAAAGCCTCAAGGTTTTCCCTACTTATAGCTAAGTAGTTCTCCACTACACAAAAATGCCATGTCTTTCCAATCTATCTGAAGCTGCTGGACAGGCTACCCCTATTTCTCCCTGTTTCCCTGGCACATAGATCATTATTTTCTCATCTTTGACTTTCAGTCCATAAACCCTCTTTCAGGTTGATTTTATTTCCTATACAGAGCAACTCGATGGACTCTATCTCCTGCTCTACTCTGCCTGTGCTTCTTTTTGTTAGTGTACCAAGGCCATCTATGTTGAGAGATTATAGCCAACCTTCTTTGCCTCATCTCTGCTATGCTATTTTTCTTCCATTGGTTGTGTACTTTTCCCCTTCATTCTGCTGTCTGCCCCATTCATTGATGCCTCTATTTCACTGTTCCTGAAACCCTGGTTTTTTTTTCTCTCTCGCTAGAATGTCCTTCAGTGTTTTTTTGTAGGGTTGGATTGGTGGTCATGAACTCACCCAATTCCTCTTTGTCATGGAAGCATCTGGTTTCTACATTGATTTTGAGAGAAAGCTTTGCAGGGTACATCAGTCTGGGTTGGAGGTTACTTTCTTTCAAAGCTTGGAATAATTTGCTCCAAGGTCTTTTTGATTTGATGGTTTGTGTCGATAAGTCTGTTGTGATTTTGATGGGTTTTCCTTTATAGGTGATCCGTTTCTTTTTTCTGACAGCTTTTAATATTCTGTTCTTGTGATGAACTTCTGGGATCTTGATTATTATATGCCTGGGTGTATATCTGTTTTGGCTGTAGCTGGCTGGAGTTCTGTATGCCTCATATATCTGAATATTATTTCCTTTTCTTATGCTTGGGAAGTGTTCCTTAATTAATTCTGTGAATAGCCTTTGTATTTCATTTGTGTTTACTGCTGCTTCTTCACTCACATTTTTTATTCTTAGGTCACAGATCCTCTTGTATCTTCTAGCCTTTGTATTGTTACTTCCTGGTTCCTTGTTATTTTTAAGTGATCTTTCACCATCACACTTTGCAAACCTGTCTTCAAGGTTTGATAGTCTATCTTTAGTTTCTTTCAAGCAGTTTTGCCAACTTTAAATGCAGTTTTTAATTTCCTGGTATTCTCTTTGAATCTGTTTCATGTATTCTAGATTTTTTTAATATCCTATATCGAAGGTTTCCCTCCTTTTTCTACGCTACTCATTCTTCCATCTGTGTCTTCCTTAGACATGGTTAGCATTGCTTTTTTTTAAATCTTATATCTTGCTTTATTTGTATTAGTATTTCTGTTTTGAATTCTTCTATAATGTCACAAAGATATTTCTTTATGTCAGCTGATACTGCTTCAGATACTGCCGGTTTGCTGCCCTCGATCTCTTCTGTGTTTATGTCTCCTAGTCCCATATTCCCTGGGTTGGTGGCTGGAGACTCTTTTTTGTTTCTTTCTCTTGTCATGTTTCTGGTTTTTCTACATAGGTGCATAGTGAAGGTCCCAGGCCCTTTCTGTATTGGTTACAGTTACTCTGAAACATGCTGGCTAGGGATTGCTGCTCTCTCCAGTTTGCAGCTGATCACTGAGAGATGAGCACTGGCAGTGCAGGCTGGCACCTCCCCTCCAAGCCAGTCAACCAGTGGGGCCTTCACTACGTTACTGTGTGCCACACGGACGGAACCGGTTTGGGGCAGCTCGAGGGGCAAACTTGTCCCTGGTTATTGGGTCCTGCCCCTGAGAGAGACCCAATCCAAGCAGTTCCCACCAATCTGTTCTGCACCATGAGCAGCCAACTGAAGTTGCTATGATTCCAGGTTCAGGTCTGTCCTGCCCAATTCCAGTATGTCTTCCATCTGGTCACCCCCTCCAATGGGAGAACCAAATTCCAAGCACTCATGGCATGTCAGTGCAGATCACCAGGCCAGAACCATTATCCATTGTGATGCATTCCCCTGCTGAGTGCCTCTGGCTTGCCAACCCCTGACTTCAGTGCAACCATGAGTTGTTGGATTCTAGCAGCAGCATCTTTCACACCATAGGACTAGCTCTGGTGAGAGCATGTCTGGCTCTAACTTCCCATACTGATTTTTCTTTTCCTTTTTTTTTTCTTTTTCTTTTTCCTTCATTTCTTCCTGGGTCATTATAATCTCTCTACCTTCATCTGTTCTTCTCCATGGTGTTAAATTCCAGTGTCTGAACTGTTTCTCTCAGAGAGGCTCACCACTCTGCTATATATCAATCCACCATCTTTGGAAACTCCTCAGAAGGTATGTATTTCTGATTCAGCTTCTGAAAGTTTTAACAAGAAAAGGTATTGAATTTTATGAATTTTATGAATGTTTTTGTGTCAACTGATAGTTTTATGTGTGTCTTCTACATTGTAATATGATGTAATACATTGATTAATTTGTGTCTGTTAAACCAGCTTTGCATGCCAGGGATAAATCTTACTTCATCAAGATTTTGATCAATATTTTTGTTGAATTCTTTTTGCTTGTATTTTAGTAAAAATTTTGGGTAAATGTTCACCAGGAGTTTTTAGTCTGAGTTTGTGTGTGTGTGTGTGTGTGTGTGTGTGTGTGTTATCTTTTGCTCAGGTATCAAGGTGATGCTGAACTTCAAGGATATATGAAAAAACATTCTCTTCATCTATATTTTTTGAAAGAGCTTAAGAAGTGTTGATACTGATTAAACTTTGAACAGTAGATAAAGTGGACTTTTCTTTTTTGAATGACATTTAGTTACACTTCAATCTCTTTATATTACCATCAGTTGTTGGTATTAATTTTTCATAATCTTTTATTATCCTTTTTATTTTAGAGGCCTCTGTGACTGCCTTTCTATTTCTGTTCAAAATAATACTCAAAAATACTGTTAAGAACATTTAGATGAGATGAAGATGTAAATGCTGCACAACTTGGAAAACAGTGTTAAAATTATCTCTAACTGTAAATGACAATTTCCTTTATTTAGAAAAAACCAAAATTTTTATTTTAAAATCTGTTAGATTTAATTGAGTTAAGTAAAGTAGCAAGGTATAAAATCAGCATATTAAAACCTATAATAATTCTATAAAATAAAACTGATTTAGCCAAAGAAAACAACAATTTTAAAATATTAGAAATATATGTAATCAAAGAATTGGAAGACCTGCAAACTACAAATTATAAAACATTAATGAAAGAATTTGAAGAAAACACATATAAAGAAAAGATATACCATGCTGATGTAATGGAAGAATTGATATGGTTAAAATAACTCTTCTGTTTAAAGGAATATACTAACTGTTCTGTTTAAAGGAACATACTGAATTTGTGTATTTCTTTAAACAGAAGAGTTATTTTAACCATATAATTCTATCATCAAAATCTTTAAGGCACTCTTGACAGAAATAGAGAAAATAGTCCTAAAATTTGTATAGATCAATCAAAGACATCAGGTAACCAAAGTAATACTGAAAGAAGGAAAATGAACCTGGAAACATCACCATACACATCTTCATGTAAAATTATTGCACAATATTAAGTAACTGACTGGCATATATAGATAAGTAGGCCAGGGTAACTCTATACAGAACATGAAATAAATCCAAATGTATATATTCAACTAATTTCTGACAAGGGATACAATGGAGAAGGGATAGTATTCTCATTATATAGTGCTAAGAAAACTTTATTCTGCATACAAAATAATGTAATTAAACTTTTGTCTTGCATCAACACAAATATAATCCTTAATATATGAGTCAACACTCATATGTAGCCTTAATACCCCTTCCTACTGAGTGGCTATTGATTTAAAAGGTTGAATCCAGGATCTTAGTTCTTACTTGAGTGAGAACCTTATTCCCATACTGAGCTAAACACCTCAGCTCTGAGAGATGTGCAATCTGTGCAGGCTTCTTATCATGGCATGAATATCTTATACTCATCCTTTATCGAATATTATGATTCACAAAGAAATATTTGCCAATTTTCCAACTCTAAACCCTAAGCATAGGAAGCATAAACTGATTCTGAGAAAAATCTGATTGGAATTTTATGTACTTTATTGGATGTAGATTTTTGGAAAACTAGTCCAGTGGGCCTGCAGTTCTCTATCCTTTATATTTTACCTCATGAGTGGAAATAGATTTCTCTGGTTTGTCCAGAGTTCATTCATAGGCAGAATCAAACTGGATTTTACTTTACTTTCTGACTCACAAGGTATAAACACATAATATATAAATATTAAAACTATCATTTCTTAAGAGTTTGAAGCAAAAAACATTTTTAATTATCTTCCTGCAATGAGATATGAAATAACTAAAATTATAATAATTAATATTCCAAAGATCCCAGGAACTATTCTAAGCCTCCTTATTTTGTACTCTAGATAGATTTATCATTAGTTCATTGCAATTTTTAGAAAAGATACAGTAAATACCTTTGCAGCATTCTTCTACCATCTCCAGTGCCACCAGACTCTTCAGGTTGAGAATCCACATGGTTCTGTGCAGCCTAAGTCCTCTTCTGTTCCCAGTACTAGATAACTTGTCTCTGCTAACTTGACTCATTGGTAGAGCAAATATTGTGCAAAAACAAAAGAATAAATATTTACAAGCCAAAAAGAGAGACCTCAAAAGAAGTCAAGTTTGAAGACTCCTTGATTTGCCCTTGTAACTCCCATGATTGTCAGAAAATAATTCCCTGTGGTTTTAGTCTCCCAGTCTCTGGTACTTTGTTGTGACAGCCATGCATTTATTTGTTTGTGTGGGGCAGTTAGGAGATTGCAGGAAATCCAGAGCATATCTCCAGACATTTGTTTGGAATGTAGTGAGGAGGACATCCCCTGTTTATTAGTTAAGGTAAAGAAAAACAATGTAGAAGAGAAAAGAGATACTAGAAATCATACTAGCGTCATTATAGGAGCCTTCTTAGGAATGAAAGTCACTCCATAATGGTAAGTTACTGACATAAGATATAGCAGACATGTCTGCATATTTAAATTATATTATGCTATAACTTGTCTACAAGGAAACCATATAAAATTATTAATATTTGGTACTTTTATCATAAAAAAGCAAATGCATGTTGATGAATCCAATGCATTGCTTATTCTAGGATTTATATTACAGGTAATACAATTTTCTTAATATAAGGGATGGGCAAATGAAGTCCTGTATTTTTGAGAATTCTTAACTGTCTAAACTTCTGCAAAAGTATAAATTTAATAAGCTGAAAATGAAAATATTATTTAGTAGATAAAATTATATCTTGAAATCTCTGATTTAAGATTTCAAAAGAAATCATGAGTGAGGAAATAATTGCCAGGTAATTATAGGTAAATATATAGCTCTTAATCTAAACTTTATTCTTTTCCTTTACGTCATTCTTTCCCTTCACAACTGGTGTCTGCCTGTCATTCACTTATTCACTCAACAAACATTTAAACTTGTCTCATATATCACTGAGTGTGTAATACACAGATATAGACAGATAAACAAAATACATAAAATCCAAGCCAAAATTGCTTAATGCTTACGTGAGTGAGACATTAAGCATATATAATATATATATGCATATATATATACAAACAATTTGTTACAGTAAATAATCATTTTTCATTCAAATAACTTGTCTTAAACTCAACTTTGATTCAACAACCCTAGGTCATTCAGAAAAACCATGTCTTTTTCTCCAGTAATTGTTTGTGACTAGACAAGTGCTGTGGGTGAAGTTGTTATCAGTCTCCTGTAAGCCTTTTTTAGAGTCAGTAGTGAAAAAATACTTCCTTTCTGCAGCTTTCATAAGTGCAAATTTGCCGGGCACTTCTGGTAAACACTTAGCAAATCATGTAGAGAATCTTAATGGAGAATAAAATCAAATGTATAGAAAGAGAATAACGTTATGAAGGTATTTTTCTTAGTTTTCTTAAGAGTTCATTACTGGACCCTTCAGTTATATAATAAATCTATCCTACTGTTTGTTTTTCTGCTTATTTCTTTGATTTTTGAGCCACTGTATTTAAGTTTGTGTTAGCTGGCTCAAAATTGTTAACAAACACTTCTTTTTCCTCACTTGGGAAACTGTAAATGTTTTTAAAAATGACCCACTCCTTCTGAAAATCTTTTTGTTCCAATAGCATCTAACATTTTTAAATCTATAATTAAACTCTTATCTTTTATAGTTATCAGTTTGTTTTTATTTTTACATTATTGGACTTCCAGTCTTCTTGAAGCTAGAAACGTATTTATATGAAGAAGCCTGAAGCCAGGCTTAGTGGTACAGGTCTCTGATTCTAGCACTGGAGAGGCAGAGGTAAGAGGATCATTGTGACATTGCGGTCAGCCTGAGCTTCACAGTGAATTCAAAGCCAGCCTGAACTGTGTGGCAAGGCACTCAAAAAATAAAAAGAAATAAAAATAAGCCTGTTATAGTACATGCTATCGATAACTAAAGATACAAGCCATTATTTAGAATATATAATATATAACTATCATAATATTAGTTAATCATATCACATTTCATAAAGTAAAGTATTTGAATTAGGACCTGAAAAGATAATAAATCAACACTTACATTGTAAAATTATAAAAGTCAAGTTTTGTTTTCTTGATATTAAATCTCTACATATTCATTCATTTCAGCTTACGAATCTCGCTTACACGTATTTTTCCTATTTGATCATTACATTGTGAAATAAACAAATTTAATATCTTCATCTTGTAACATCAGAAACTAAGATTTATAGAAATTTTGTAACTTAGTCAAAAGAATATCACCAGTAAGGAAGAGATCCAAAACAAAGATTAGCTATATTATGTTTTTATAAAATATATTCAATTTTTCAAAATGAATTTGGCTATTATTCCTTCTTATGCAGTTTGTACTTCTGAAGATATACTGTGATTAATAATAATTTCTCTAAATAAGTAGAGATAGCTTAGTCTTTTCAATCAGGACATTTTAGAGAATCATGTATACCTGATATATAAATATCTTTCATATTTGTGGTATGTAGCTATGTTTCCTCACTTCCAGGCGGACACTATTTCTATAGAATTTCCTTTAGTGTTGTCTGCAGTATTTATATATATAGACATATCATTTAGAAAGAAATGTGTTTTATCAGAAAATTGATAAGAGAGAGTCACTGGGGTTTTGAGAAGAGAAACAGAGAGACAGAACTAGGAAAACTAAAGCTATAAAGATTTTTTTAAGGATTTTATATAATGGAACCAGTACAAGAGACTATAGGGAAATGAAAATATTCACAAAGTCCAAAAATGGTCATGTACTTGACTTACCCTGGTACAGATTTTGCACTTCCTGTGAGACTGGGTGAGAAACTAACACGTAGCAAATTTTTAAAATAACCTTCTCTAGTGTTGCATGAAATTTTCCTAGTAATCTGTTTCCTGACAAACAAGAACAAGATGAGCAGTAGAAGTCACAACCAGCTCTTGTGATGTGGACATCCTAAAGATTATGACAGCATCTTATGACTCACATTAGATAACTGGGACTTCAGATGCAGAAGGTGAAGCACCAAGTTACTACAAAAGGAAGATCAGTAGCATCAAAGCATATGAGAAGTTGAAGTGGCTTAGTGTCTCTATGAAGATACTTAGTCAACCAACCATGCATGTGTCAAATAGCCCTTTACATGAGGAGGCAGTTTATTTCCCAGTCATACTGAACAGTCTTTGGTGTTACTGGTGACTATATGCTATAATTAAACAAAATTATCTTTTGATTCTGCTTTCCTTAGGAAGAAGCTTTTATTTCCTTAATCTAAATGGCTCTTCATGTCTTCCATTTTAACCAGGTCATGGAAACATTCAGGAAAAGAGTTAGGTAGAGTTACTGAAGTGGCTCAGAAGTTTCACATAGTTTTACTTAGGTGCACAACTCATTCTCCAAAAGCAGTTCAAGGACATGCACCTTGAATGGAAGATAGGAAATTCAGTCCCTATTCTGGACAGCCATTATGACTTCTGATAATAACTGAAGATTTTATTGTAGTGAATATAAAAGGAGAACTACTTGGCCAATACTAGCAGTCTTTGCTACAGTGCTGTTGTACAGGCACTTTGAGAAGAAAGTCAGTAGTAGGGAACTAGTGGAGGTGACACCAGTGTAAGTAGACAAAAAAAAAAGAGAGACAAACACTAGGAAAGAGAGTAGGAGCAGTAAATGGAACAGAAATCTGATAAGGGTGGGGTTAGCTGCACATCATGAATGAAATAGCCCTGCCCTCAGGAGGATCCTAGGACACGTCTTTTCGTTTGTTGAGTGGAAAATGATAAATCATTGAGCACAGTTATGCAGACATTTCAGGCAGCATGCTTCTTCCATAATAGAAGGGCAAGGTGCCACTTTAGATATATGTGTATTAGAACTGTAATAACATTTATGGACATAGGTAAATATTCACATATAAGTACAGTCACTTTATAACTGTGGATTCATATTTAATAGTCCTATTGGGAATTGTGATAAATAGAAAAATATAAAACATATACTGTATAATTGTAGGAGAGTGTGTGTGTATGTGTTTAAGGATGTAATAATTATATTAGTCTAAGCCTCAGAAAAGTGAATATTCTTAGCTAAAAGAAAACTAACTCAAAACCAAACTTGGAGATCACATTTGAGTAGTATTTAAACTGGTTCTTTTAATATAATGACAATCTTATGAAAAGTCAAGGTGTGAAATTCATGGAAAATCAAATCACTGACAAAATCTGAGATGAATCTAGAAGGGAAGCTCTGACTTGAATTTTCAGTATATCTGAGCATAAGCTACTCAGCTAGATTCATTATTTTTTCTCAGTTCCTGTTAGAGAAAAATCACACAAAAATAAAATGTACAAACAAACCAGCAAACTAGGTTCAGAAGTCAAAGAATTTAAAATAAACTAAACATAAATATTAAATTCAACAACTGAGATTTATTTCTATATGGTCACATTCACAAAAATTTTCACAAGATTCCTCATTTTGGAACTTAAAGTGCTTACTACAAATTCTTGAAGTGTTAAGTAATTCATACTAAAGAGATATAGGGAAAGGCAGTATAAGCCTTCAAGTGAAATTTGTGGAGAGAATGTACTCGATATTCCTTAATCTATACATGAGCAAATGGACAAAGCACTAATGAAGAAGCCTTCTTTGAGTGCCCATAGGATATTTCTAAGTTTCTTAGAATTCTGAAGGTCAGACTGTTCTTGTTCCAGTGACAAAAGTAAACCTTCTTACTATTAGATTTCCCATGCAATATAGATTTGAGTTACAGTCTCTCTACTTGGCTGCTGAGATTTCATGCAAGTGATTTAAAAGGTCTAGGACTTATTATGTTTTCATTGCAAAAATATTTTAAAATTGAACTTTCTTCATAGGGTTATTGAGAAGATTTAATGAGGTAACACAACAAAAACATTTGCTAGCCATGCTTATGGCACTATTATTAAGGAGTCAAGGGAATATTCTACTTGTCTAATCATCTGCTGTCCACAGTTTCTTCTAGTCTGATTTGGATATGGAATCAGATAGTCTGTACTTTTAAATTTTGTCCAGCTTCCTTTCTTCCATGAAATTCTGATTTGGTCCATAATATTTAAATGTTCCTCTTTTTAAAAGAGGTACTGTGTTTTTGATTCAGTGATTAGTACCGAATTTCTTTGACTTGAGTTGAACTGTTCCCATGCAGTCTTTTTTTTTTAAACGTGAAGATAGTTTTTAAAAAATTATTTCTAAAGTGGAACTATGTATAACTTCCTGAGGCTACTATAATAAATGAGGCTGTATTAATATTGTAATCTAGAATTTTATAGGCTTGTAGTTCTGGAAGTTCGAAGTGTGAAATTCAGCAGGATTCTGCTCCTTCAGATCACTCTGACAAAATTTGCTTCTCACATCTTCTAGCTGCCTTGAAATTCCTGTATTTGTGGCCCCAACACTTCAATCTTTGCTACTACCTTTAAAATTTTCTTTCATTTTGTGTTTGCATCCTATTAATTTGTCTCTTATAAAGACATTAAAGATAGAATTTAAAGCCCACTAAGAGAATCAAGGATAAACTCATCTCAAAATCCTTCAATGTTTTTATAAAGTTTCTTTTCTAAAACAAGATAACATTTATAGGTTAGAGAAGTTAGAAGTGGGTATTCTGAATGACTATTATCTTACATGCCTAAAACTTTATCTGATATTTTTATCATAGAGGCAACTTGTGCCTCATAGTTAGAAACCTGTACTCTGCCCTCAAATAACACTTAGGTTGATCTTGGATTTGTTGTTGTTTATTTATTTGCTAGTTGCAGATTGCAGGATTACTTGAAGTATAGGTATTTCTAGGATGAGGTATTTTAGAAGTACAATTTCTTCATTCACCATCCATATATGTGAGCAAAGTCTTCAATGTTGAAGTGCCTAATGCAATTGATTAGAGTACTAAACAAGATATCACATGCTATATATATGTAAGGTAGATCATCAAAGTGCCTGCCAATCTTCATTGTAGTTCACAGAAGTTGCAAATTTCCTGCTAATTTTCAGTTCAGTCCACACAAATCAAAAGAATTCCTAGTACAAAAATTTGAAATGTACAGAGAAACCATTTATATTTAAAAAGCTGATATTCTGATTAAATAGGAAATTGATATTCATAGAAAAACAGAGCTCTAAAACCAGTTAGAGAACATCTTTCTCTGCAAATTATCTAATTTATGAATTAAAAAACTATACATAGAGAGGAAGAGATGGAAAATTGTACCCCCAGAGGTATCACTGGGGGTACAGGATAAGGTATTTGGTTCCAGATTTTGTTTTTTATAGTCCATACTGAGAGAACTTTCTACTCCATCCCAGGAAGTTGTATATTTCTAATTTTGTATTATAGTTTAGATCCAAAATGTTCACCAAGTTTTTCACACACTCCTTAGTGTGGCTTCATACACTCACTGGAGGTTCTGTGGCTGACTTCTTTCTAGAAGGGGCACCTAGTTGGGAGAATGGAGTCACTGGGGTGTGACCTAAATCTCTTTCTTTGTTCTTCCTTTTTCAGTCTGCTTCTTGGCTACATGATATGACCAGAGTTCCTCTGTAGCAGGTCCTTTCATCCTGCCAGTTTTGTATGTAAATAAGCCAATTATGAATTGGAACTTCTGAAACTTTGAGCCAAAATTAACCTCTCCACCTTTAGATTGTTAGGTATTTTGTCTCAAAAATGAGAAAGTGACTAAGACAGATAGTGGTACCAAGAGTGGAGTCATTGCTTTGATTATGTGTTTAGAAACCTTTGGGACCAGTTTGTCAGGAGGAGGTTAGAAACATTTAGAGACGCTGGCTACAGAAGTTATAGGATGTTCTAAATAACGCATGCTCACAGGGAGATTCTAGTCAGAACTTAACCAAAATGCTGATAGGCATGCAGACAGTAAAAGCTAAGCTCAGATTCCAATTGAGAACAAGAACTTCACTTTCAACTTGACTCAAGAATTCATGCATTATGCTCTGGAAGGAAGTATGTCTATATCTTTCTCACATCTTGAGACTAGGTTTGAGACTGAGATTAAAGGTGGTTGACTATATATTCTGCTGGAGGAAGTTTCAAGGCAGCCTAAAGTTAAACCTGAAGCAGGCATACTGCCTGCTATATTAGTGAAGTTTATAGTGTGATGACAGAGGATCCAAAAGTCAATTTGAATGCTTTTTAAAATTTTGCGAATGCTTAGAAACCACATGCAAAGTTCACTCAAAGAGAGATTGTTGTTGAAAAATAGCATTAAAATGAAGTCAAGTACTTTGCATCAGGACATCAGAATGATACCTTGAGAAATATACAAAACCCTATTCATCTCAAAGTTAAGTACAAAGTAAAATATATTCATTTTAGAAGTGAGTGCCATCGTATCCTGCTCCAGAATAGTCACATAGAGAACTGGTTTCCCAGGATACCATTCAGAATCCTCAGCCATATGGGCACTAAGAAACCTTTGAAGCCATGACCCGAAAAAGCTCAGCCACAGCTCAAATTGGTGGCAGATCTCTGCATCATCCATATGGTATTGGTTTTATGGGGATGCAAACTGCAACAGTTGGAATGTCAGCGAGTTTCCACAAATATTTTTGAAGAACGTCTGAAAAATCTGGAAGTTCTACTTCAGAGTTCAGTGCACAAAGCTGGGAGAGTAAAGCTGAAAATGCAATGGAAATCCTTTAATTGATGAAGCCAGAAGCACTAAACATCAGAGGAAAACCACAGGAAAAGAGCAAAGTCAACCCCAAAGAGAAGCCATCAGAGTTTCAACCAGCAAAGCTATAAAGGCAATAAATGCTCAAGTCCTTCGAAGATAACATCTTGTCACCACAACTTGGAAACGGAGTTAACAAGATTTGCCCTGCTGGAGTTCCATCTTGCTTTGGTCCTGTCACTTTGTATTCCTGCCTCCCTTTTGCAAACTGAAATATTACTCTATTCCATTGCATGGTGACAGGGTTTAACTTTTTGATTTGTGTAGGGGTTCAGAACTCATAATATACCTGGATTTTCCAAGCAGAATTTAATCTTGGACTTTTTAGCAGTGCTGGAACTAATAAGACTCTAGTAACTCTTAGAGATGGACTAAACACATTTTACATGAAGAAATGCACATGTATCTTTTGGAGACCAGAGATGTAATGTTATGGTTCAGATCAAAAGGTCTCATGGCAGGGGTGGGGGGGTTAGAAGGTCACTGAACCATGGAGGCACTTCAGCTGACTTGCTCATAAGAGGTAGGGTCTGGTTAGCAGAGGCGAATCACTGAGGGTCCTAGAAGGATGCATCTTCCTTCCTGGCTCCTTCTTTAGCTTCCTAGCCAACATGATGTAACCAGCTTTCTTCCACATCAGAACTTTCTGCCACATTGTTTCTGTTTTTAAACCTGCCAACCCAGAACAGAAACTTCTGAAACTATGAACCAACATAAATCTCTCATTGAAGTTGTAGGGTCAGGTATTTTGTTCTAGAAACAGGAAAATAATCAAGATATGTTGATGTATAATGAAAGAACCCAAACTATTTATTGCAACATAAATCAAATTGTAAGCTGACCTTTACCAACCTAATAAAAAGTGTAAAATAAATGCAAACAATTTTATAAATTTTCATTCAAAAGCGGCATAGAACATAATGAAATAGAGAAGTTACCTCTTCCAACATGGGAAAAATATCTTAATATTTCCATTGTCATGGTAACAATGTACTGTTTTATCTGTTCTTATCACACATATAAATGCAAAACACCTGAGTGATCTTTACTAATAATTAAGGTACATAGCTGATTTATAAAGCTTAATAAAAGGGGCTGCATACACTATATTTCTATATCTTATTTAACTGAACTATATTTTTCTTCTTAATAACATTAAACAAAACAATTGCTCTCTATCTTGTCTTTGTGTATAAAAGAAAACTCACATGAAACGCTAGGAAAGAGCCTAGTTGTTCCCCAGTTTATACAAATACATTATTCCCTATCACTCCACAGTGTTATTGCCACATACTAGATTAAATAGTTGTGATCTTATAAATCTGAAACAAATCACCTGTAGATCTGAAACTAAGAGCAGTTGTCTGATTGACAGGAACAGAAAGGAAGTTAACAATGCCTGGTGGTACTCTTCCCATCTAAAGCTGCTGAAAAAGGGCCTGAAGATTTGTTACAATGCAGCAGTGTCCGTTTCAAAGGTCAGGGTGTGTTTTATGTTTGTTCGTTTTGAGACAAAGTTTCTCTAGCCTTGATCTCTTGATGTAGCTCAAGCTGAACTGGAACTCAGAATGATTCTCCAGCCTCAGCTTCCTAAATACTGAGATTACACCCATGAGCCACCACCCTGGGCTCTCATTATGTATCTAATATATTTCGGTATCTATATAATGTCATATATATATAACTATTTGACAACTATCTAACTTATATTACTGATGCTGAGTGCATACAGTAGAGTATTTCATTGTAATACTAATGCCTATCAATCAGGGACTATTATTATAATTATTTCATAAATGAGAAGAGGTGAAGAACAGAAAGGTTGAGTCATGCGTCCAACATTACATTTTTGATTATTTGTGAATCTGTGACCAGGGACTTTACTTCATCCTGGAAGATTAATCACTGTACATTTTTCCTGCAGCAAAGATTATTTAGAATTTCCCAGTGCTTTAAAATTACTTGGAAATTACAAAACACAACTACACACTTTTCTTCTGCAGAGTGTAAACCTTCGTGATCAAACAATATTTCAACCTGGAAGCAAAAATTCTATGAAAACTGTGCTTAGGAGTTCTTTTTTACATGAATTCACTAAGTTAGTTAAATAACTTACAGAAGACAGTAATACAACTATTTTATTCTAGGGATTGAACTCAGGGGACTCATGGCCTCACAGGGTCAAGACAAATACTCTACTGCTGAGCTACATCCCCAGATATAATTTTAAAATTATATTTTCAACATCATTTCCAGTAAGGTGTCCTAGTTCGTCTTAAGATTGTAATACTACTGCATCAGCTTCCTGAGTAGCTGCATTACAATATGCTCACTGACACTCAGCAGTAATGCCATCTTATGGAGCTATGTGAAACATAATAATTTTATTAAAAACTATGTTATATAAAAGTAATGAAAAGACAAGCCACAGAGTAAAATGCAATACTTTAAAAACAAATCTGATAGAAGACTTATATCCAAATTATATAAAGAACTTTTAAAATCAATAGTAGGAAAGAAAATATAAATTTTAAAGTGGGCAAAGGGTCTGATGAGATTCCTCACATGTGGAAATACAGAAATGGCAAAGAAGCACAAAAAATGCACAAGATCTTCTATGACCAATGACTTGTACATTAAAAAGACAATAGCATTCTAGTGTACAAATATTAAATAACAAACCATCAGAATCCTGATACTATTAAAGCTGAAGTAGAGGTGAATCAGTAGAGACTTATTCATCGCTGATAGAAATGCAAAATGCCATATCCTTGCTGAAAGACAGTTGGACAGTTTCTTACAAAGTTGACCATGTACTTATCATATGATACATAAATTGGACTTCTGGGTTTATCTAATGAAGTTGAAAAATTATATCCATACCAATATATATATATATATATATATATATATATATATATACAACTTTATAAATAATGGGCAAAAGAGAACCCAATTCACATGTCCTGTAGGTGAATGGATAGACAAATGTGTGTATATATATATATATATATATATATATATATAATATATATATATATATATAATATATATAGTATATATAATATATTATATATATAATAACATATCTATTATATATATAATAGATAAATAGGTAGATTCTGCACTATCTTCTCAACTACATAGTAAATTTAAACCTAATTAAAGTAAATCAGTTCTACAAATTTAAAACAGATAGTATGAGCATAAACAACAAAGACTATTTTTCTTCATTTCAGGTGATACATAAACTTTTTGAGGAATAATTGCAAACTTGCCTTGGAAAAATATGGAAAAACTTTCATTGAAAATATAAATGCTAAGTATATTACTATTTACAAATGTGTCCTGCTACAAATTCAATTAAAGAAAATAACAGAAAACGAATGCATATATTTTCTGAATTATTTTTATTTTAAATGGATAGAATGGATTTAAACATATCATCCTTCTAAATACATTGATAATTTCTTAAAGAATTAAATTTAAATAGAATTTTTAAGGTTCTAATCAGTTAAAAAGTAAAAATATAAAAGGAAGATCCTTAAATCCAAACAAACCTGATTTGAAATACCAGTGTTTGGATTCTGCTAGCTGAGAGATCTGGGTTCATTTACCTAAACTCTCATTCTTTTCTTTTCATATCTAAAATAGAGATAAGAATGGAACTTTATCTGTGCATCTGTAATAATGAAATGAACTAGTGCATGTTAAAGCCTTAGCGTGCTACTTAAAACACTGTAAGTGCTCAATGAATGGTAATTATAGATGCTACTGATACTAAGAAAAATATTTATTTTCCAAATGAAATTTTATCTGAGACTCATTTAATTCCGATGCATAGAAGTTCTGATGCATAGTGGAATATTGAAGCATATATTTGGCTTCATAGGTCGGAAATTTGAAAGTCTATGTTTGATCATTTGCTCAATACCATAAAATTAGTTGAATAATTGATGACTCAGTCATTTGTTTACTGCGTAGGTGGCATGTCCTGATATATCATAACTATAACGACTGTAGGCCTCAGCCAAAGTCATTTTCTTTCATTGGATTTTACCGAAAGGAATGTTTTCTTTCTTCCTGCAATTAGGTAAAGTTAGTGGAACAACAGTAAAATAAGATCTTGCAAGAAAGATTTTGCCACTTGCCTAAAGTCTCTTTGGAAGGGAGGGATATCATGTAACCTCACTGATTCTCAGTCTCTCCAAATGTTTAGTGAGCAAAACTATAGAAAAGACTTCAGTAGCATTTTGTATGTTATGAAATGCTCCGAAAATGAGTTTAAAATAGTCACTATCCTAATAAAATGTTATTATAATACCGCTGACACTGTCAGTGGTAGTTGGAAGCAAATTGCTGTCAAAGGAATCTGTTGAACTAATAATCTTAGCCAACGTAAGAATGTACATTCATTTGGGAAGTACATATTTCTGCTTGTTTTCACTTTTCCCCAGCACTGAGAACAATGGATAAGTTTTAACTGTCACTTTAATTAAACAGCATAGCAATTTAAAAGGGTAATGTCAAGATTAGTGTTAGAAAGCTTGTATTGAAAAAAGTTACATGCCATATGCTTCTGGATATAATAAAATATGAATTGACAAAATAAATGTATGCATTTCAAAGAATGTATTTTGAAAACCTTCAGTTATATATTCTGTAACTCAATACTGAAAAAAATGTGTTTAGCCTCAATTTTTATACTAAAATGAATTTTAGTCAGGTTAAAATAAATTTTTAACCTGAAATGAAGCTGTTTCCAACTCAAAATCAGAATAAATACATATATATTCCAAATGTAATCAGGTAAATATGAAATCTTCACTACCTATTAAACTATTATGATTATCCTCCCTTAAAAAATAGTAGACAATACATTTGGGAGTCACTAACTATAGTTCTTTTTAAAATCTTGGTCTAAATCTTTTAACTAGAATGGAGAGGTTATAATTTAAATACACATCATCAAAGTGCTCTGTCAATTTAATATTGTATTTGTTACATTTAAATTATATTTAAACCGTGATTGTTATGCATGGCTGTATTAAGAAATCTTTACATAATTTATTAAAAGAACAGTTGAAAGAAGAGAAAAAAACTAAGTGGTTTCAAATATTTCTATATAGGACAAAAGAATTTTATTTATAAAAATTTGTGAGCAGATGATTATTTCAACAAATGCATAGGCAGATTGTCTTCAAACATAATAGAAAATACATTGGTATATTTAGGAATAACTTCATTGTGCCTATAAAGAGTGTCATGTATTCCATAAGATCTCTACAAAGAGGTTAAGTCTAATGATTTGTTTTAATTATGGCTGAAGTCAAAATGACCAGGTCACAGGCAAAGGGTTGTGGGGTTTAACAATTACCAAACATACAACTGTTCCAAATTTACTCTTGAGTTCTCAAGTAAAAAGGTTAATAGATTTGGCATTATTATGCCTGCATAAAAGAATAAAAATACCCAAAAACTTCCATACATATGAGATGAATGGAACACGTCTTTCTATAGTCAAATGGATGAGTTAAGAAATAAATATATTAAGCAATTATACTGGAAACTTATTTTTGATTCTCTTGGATGATAATGGTATATTTAGATTTTAGGTAATAAACACAACGATAATTACATAGTAAATGAAAAGTCAGCAAAGAAGAAACTTGTGTTTTGTGACTTTTTAAAAATTTATTTGTGGTTTATAAATTTAGAGTACAGAATTATCTAATTTCTTTTGTCAATGAAGACAAGAGAAGTCTTCTTACAGATAGCCTGTATCAATCCCCTGATTGTCTACATCTCAGTGAAGGCAAGATCGCGGTACAGCACAAGCAGGCTTAGAACACTGCACTTTAACATCTTTACTTTGATATGGCTTCCTGCAGGTACTTTTTTACTTGGAATATATTTCTTTTCCTTTCTAAAATTCTCTCATTATGTGACTAAAAATCAGTTTTTAGTTTGCTGTTTCAGATCATTTCCAGATCAATCTATCATCCACATACAATCTGTTCTTACCAGCATTCATCAATGATTATTTAAGGGCATTGGATGCGTAACAGAAATGAATTCTTGAGTTCTATGGACAATAGCTTCAACTAAATTTAAAAAGTGGGAAATTTGTGATTTAAGCACATGTTACTTTAAATCTAGAAAATTCATTTATATATGTATATATAATATTATAATATATAATACATATACATATTTACTTATTTAAGTAGCCACTCACCAACAGCTGATTCCTGACAATGACCAAATGTCAGCTTTCTTTTTTGGTAATAATGTATGCTGCACAAACCTAACATTAGTACCCAAAGGCTTTACTGCTTTTCTGTTTTCCCTATTTAGACAAATCTAGTAAGAAACATTCCTAAACTAGATGACAAAAAGAGTTGGTGATACATAATATAGAGCCTTGTATAAATTATGAATAAAGGAAAATACTCTTAAAAATTAATAGATGTACCAAAAACTGCCGTATAGCTCATTGCAGTATGCTGCAAAATTTATTGCTGAGCGCATGTCATAAATTTGTTACTGAAAAGGGAGAAATATAGAATTAAGCCAGTGGAACTATATGGACTCTAGGACACATCGTGAAAATGAAAATGTTAAAAAAATTTACCCAACATTCTAAAAAAGGAGGAGATGTTCTGGTTTCTTATATGAGACATATATTTTCCTATACAAAAATAAAATTCTGAGAACACTCAAAATGTAGAAAAAAGTTCAGAGTTCTAAAAATTCTGAGTTTGCTAGGGCAAATTTTCCAAAACAATGATTTTAAAATTTTTGCTTTTACTTTATGTTTCTGCCTGAAAATGAAGGTTATAAACGCTTTTTCAAAGTATTATTCTAATGACATAATGTTAAAAATCAATGTAACTTGCTGTAATTTTTAGTATAATATAATTTATAAAATGTTTTTGGTCCCTATTTTTATCAATTACATGTAAAGCTTTTACCTTGAATATATACACTAATATCTCATTTCTTGTTTAAGAGAAAAACAAGAGAAAAATGTATAAGTTCATGAATATGTGTTAAGTAAATTAGTAAGCCCTGCTTCAAAGGTTAACATAGTGACAACATGTTTATGAAACATAGACCTTGTATAAACTTTCTGTCACTACTGTAATAAATAAACACAGACTCAGTAATTTAAAACAAGATAGATTTCCCATGTGGAAATCCTGTAAGTCATAGGTCCAACACTGGTCTCACCAAGCTGAGATCAAACTGCAAGCAAGACTGCGTTTTCTTGGAAAGCTCAGGAAAAATTCTTGGTTTGAGGTATTTCTAAGTTTTTAGACATTGCTGGGATCCCTTCCTCATAATTCTTTCTCCATCTTCAAGTCAGCCTTGGTAGGTCATGTTCTTATACGGCATCAGTCTTACCTAAATTGTACCCCAGGTTTCTACTATGGGACACTTATAGTTAATTTAGGTTGAACTTCCTATTCTATTAACTGTATGATATTAGGAAACATAATTCCATTTCCAATCTAAATTTCTCCTTTCTTTTGCCCTATATCGTAACAGATTTGTATGTTCTTGGATTAACATAAAAATATCTGGAGGAGACTTATTATTTCTGTTACAGATCTACAAAGCAATGCACGATTTTTGAATCATTTTCATTGATAGATAAAAGTCTTTAAAACATCAAAACATGCAAATTCAATCCAAAACACAAATAAAAACTAAAAATGCTTGCAAAATCTTTATTTTTTTCATTTAACAGAAGTATTTGGATAGTTATTTTATCATTTTTGAAGGCTAAATTTAAAAGCAAACAGAAGAATGGAATAATATTAAAAACAAAACAAAAACAAAATATGTAAAGTTCAAAGTTTAAAAAAAGCAGAAAAATCACATTGTATAATCTTCTTGAGCTGACATCACTTCAAAGATCTGTAGGTTCTACAGATTTATCCATGCCAGTCTGCTCTGGTATTATTTGGAAATTCTCCTGGTACAATTTCCTTATAATTTTTCAACCTCCATGCTTCCCTATATGTGCCAAACTGAGGAAAACACAAATCTAAGGATTAAATAATTGCACAATACGTCAGCTACTTTTCTGACATTTTTGGAGTCCAATATGTTTTAACAGAAATACAATTATGGAATAGTATACTCGATGGACATGATTCACACACTAAACCTCTTTTTTATCTTCCCAGGAACACTGTAGTGTTTAAAGATGTTGAGAACACCAGGTCATTCCATTTCCCAAATCACGGTATTTGAGATTATTCCTATCTGGTTGTGAGGTGGATTACAGTTTTTGAATAGGGAATAGTAACATAGTGCTTTACATTTTTTCTCTCACAGACACAATTGCAAATACATTTTATAGTCATCTTCATTTCTTGATACTTTTGTAGAATTAAATGTAAGAATTTTACCCAAGGAAAGCTGTAGGTCAAGTATAAATTAAACAAGACTTTTGATTTTTCTCCCTCCATATTTTTAATTAAGAGATTCAAATAGGCACCTAGAAAATAGTTCAAATTTAGAGACTAACACTAACAATATTTATAAAAAAATCCAAATAAAATACTTGTGTTTTTTAGAAAAGATATTTTTTGAAAAAAGATTCAAAGAAAAAAACACAAAATTTCAAAACATGATAGAGGGTAAAAGTGGTTAATAGATTGCATAATGTTCTCTTTAAACTTGTTACACAGAGTAAAAGATATTTGAATTTAATTGTCAAAAAAATATTAGCACAAACCTTTTTAATAAACTAGAAGAAATGTAGTATAACTATCTTAAATAATATATATGTATCTATGTACATATAATTTCTTTCAACTTCTCATACTGGAAAGACAATTCAATGTTTATACATGTGAGTCTGATTTATTTCACTTATGAGTATGGTCTCTAGATGTGTACATTTACCTATAAAAGTCTCAAGTTTATCTTCCTTTATGGCTGAGTAGTACTCTACTATTTAAAAAGGTCATATCATTTTTATCCATTCTTTGCTTAATGGGCATTTAGGTTGTTTACAAGATCTAGCTGTTATGAATATGCTGCTATATACATGGGGGTACATATATCCCTGTGGTATGATGTTTTAAATTCTTCTAGGGATATACCAAGAAGGGCAGTTATTCGGTCAAATGTGACCTCCAATCCTAGGGTTTTGAGGAATCTCCACAATGATTTCAAGAGTGGTTGCACAAATGTACACTTATACCAACAGTGAAGAAGAGTTTCTTTTTCCCCACAGACACTACAGCGTTTGTTATTGCTTGATTTCTTGATAATAGCCATTCTTTCCAGGGTGAGGTAGTATCTCAGTGTTGTTTTAATTTGCATCTCTCGAATGATGTGTGAGGCTAACCATTTTTTCATATATTTGTTTGCTGTTTGTATTTCTTCATCTGACAAGTGTGTATTCATTTCAGATGTCCATTTTTGGATTGTGTCCCTAAATTTAGGATGGCTGATTTTTTTTTAGTTTTTCATGTGTTCTTGATAGTAATCCTTTGCCTGAGAGGCAGCTGGAAAACATTTTTTTCCGAGACTGTGGGTTATGTCTGGATTCTGTTGATGGTTTCCCTTGTGGTGCCAAAGCTTTTTAGTAAGAGGAGACTCCAGATTTTTATTCCTTTTCCTAGTTTCTTTGTAATTGGGGTTTTATTCATAAAGTATTTCCTATACCAATGTCTTCAAGCATTTAACCTAGCCTACTTACAGAAGACACACTGTTTCTGTGTCACTATTTAGATCTTTGATTCAGTTTGAATTTAGTTTAGTGCCTGGTGAATGACTTTATTTTAATCTTTGGCATGTGCAGAGTCAATTTTTCCAATATCATTTGTTAAAGACACTATCTTTCATTCAGTGAATGTGTTTGGCACCTTTGTCAGTTCTTTTTTTTTAATATTGTTTGTGCTATCTCCTGATTTTTCATTGACTCCAATCAATCTTAAATTATTCATATTTGTCACCAATCAATTTTAAATTATTCTATTTGTCTCATCTAGTAGCTGCTGGATTGATTTGTCATGGTCTCTTGCTATTTTTAAGAAATCTTTCTTTTCATTATCACTAACTGTGTGCCTATCTTCTATGCCTGAGATCCTATCCACACATTAGCTTCATCTGCTGTGAACATTTTAAATGGAATTTTTATTTTCCTGGATATCTGATTGAATCTGCCTTATAAATTCTATTTCTTTCCTATGATGAGCATTCATTGCTTACATAATTTTCTTAAACTCATCAATGTGTTTGTCTGTATCTTCTCTAATATCACTAAGCATGATCTTTACTTTGGACGCCATTTCTGCAGTTATCTGAGAGATTATTTTTTATTTAATTTTTTCCAATGCTGTGTTTATTTACTTTCTGTTTTCCACTTCAGAGAGGCAAGGTCAGAGGCTTTTGGATTGTCCCCCCTCATTGCCTCCTTAGTTTGCCTTTGGTGAACTGAGTGTTTGGGCTCGCATCTTCTTTAAGAGTCTTCTATTTTTGTTTTCTTTTTTAGTTTAATTTCTCAGATGATGCTTGTAAATTTCCTATATTATGTTATTTTACTGCTAGTATTTATGACCCTTAGGTGATGACTACTGCTTTGAGGTATCTTCCAGGTATTGCTGGCTTTTGGGTTTTGAATCTCATCAATTTGTTGGAAATGAGAAGCTACTGCTTGTTTTGCCGGTTCCTGGTTTTTGACACTGTGCCACAGTATTTTCTGTAACCTTTGGTCAATCTCAGTCATGGAATACCAGGACAAACAACTGTTTGGAACGATTATATCACTTTAGGCTATAGTGGTACCAACAGCATCAAACACAGCCTAGAAAATGTCAAACTAGGGCCAACATTTAGTTCAGTGGCATGAATGTCTGCCTGAAAAGCACAAGGTCATGAGTTTGATCGTCAGCACCAAAAAAAAAAAAAAAAAAAAAAAAAGACAACTGAACTAACAGTTAATTTCCCACTTTTAACCATGTGAACGAGACTTGTGGTTATGTAACAAAATCTAAAATAAACCAGGAAATTGAATGTGGTATACATGTCTTTAATATGTCAATTTTGCTCTCAGGGATTAAATTTTAAAATGGATTAAATAGAAAATATAGCAATTAAAGGAGAATAGATTAGAAGGTTGGAGGACAAGGGAAAATCAGTTTGGAAAACTGGTGCAGAAAACTGGAGAGGAAGAGAGAAGAAAGAGATTAAAAAGAACAGAACGGAACAGAACCACAACCACAAAGATACTGGAAACCATTTTTACACTCATAGAAATACAAGCTCTAACAAGGAATGATAAAAGAAAAAGCTAAAAACAAACCTACCACCACCACCACCACCACAACAAGACAAAACAAAGAACAAAACAAAACAACAAGACAAAACAAAACAACACAAGACAAAACAAAAACAAAAAAATGAGAACGGGAAAACAAAAACCAGTCTATATCCATAGGTGTCTCTGCTTTCATTGGTAGACAACATGTGGAGAAAGTTTCAATCCATGCCAATCTATATCAGCAGGCCAGAAGTAGTTTTTTAGTTTTTTGGTGGGTTAGTGGATAATATCAGTAAACCTGTACTTTCTTGGCAAGACCAGAGTCATTTGTCTTGCCACCATCCGAGCACCTTCTGGACGTATGAGCCCAGCTGGGAGTCACTAGATGAAGCCAGCCCCAGTTCTGAGTTCGGAGCTCAGCCAGCCTGTCTTCAAGATGGATCCAGTCTAACTGCTCTCTCCCATGAGAAGACTGAGCCTTCCACACTACCATCAAAGTTGGTGCAGTCCTCCATGTCTACTGCTGCCCTCTACTCTGGTGTCCCTCCCAGAGGCCTCTGGGGTCACCAGCCATCACTGTACATCCTGGGTTTGAAATCCTCCTCTCACACAGTGAGTCCCATCTCAGGGAAAATGTATGGCTGGTGACCTCCTTCACTCTCTTCATGGGCTTCACTTTTTGCCTCAGTTCCTTCCTGGTTCCAGGGAACCCACTTCCTTCTTTCTTAGCTTTGTCACTTTGCTATATTCCAGCATCTTAATGGAAACTGTCAGAGAGGCTGTTTTTCTGCTTCTTACCACTCCTCTATCTTGGTCTCCTCAAAGAGATTAACTTTGATATATAGGTCTTTCATCCGTTATACTCATTTTGGTTGCATAGGTACCTATCTAGATAAATATAGGTACACTTCTTACTACTCCAGAAGAAATACCATGTGAGACTAATACATTAAAAAATTTTTCTTTTTATATCATTTTCAGTGATGATAAAAGAACCATAACTGTGGACAAGATAAAGTTCTATAAGGACAGTTAGAAAGGGAGATAGGGAGGTAGGGTTAAGGTGGCATGGCTTATGTGGCAGATAGCTATAGAAATGATCATCTGCTTACTAGAAATTTCCCTCTACGAAACCTTCGATTGTACAGAATAGTTATTCTTAAAGACCAGATTGCATGCATTCACTGAAAAGCCCCTAGGCCACATAGCTCTTAGCTCACCCTAGCAATGGCTCATTTTAGCAACAAAACCTAAAACCCTGAGTGACTTAGAGCCCCTATAAGTAAAGGGAGAGCAAAGATCCCATGGGAATGAACTCCTTTGTGCACTCACTGCTCAGTATCTTTCTCATCACCTTCACAATGTTTTAATAAATTTTGCTTCACATTGCTTCCTGACTTCTTGCTTTCTGTGGGACCTGAATTCTCTGTTTCCTACTTGGGGGGGGGGGTCCTCCAGTGTGAGTCAGCCTTGTCTCACTCTTTCATTCTTCACTGGAGTAGGGGCAAGAACCTGCAAATCAAGGATCTAACCATGGAGACCCTTTGGTTCCTAGACCCCTGCCCTGACATTAAAGTTTCATTTAAAGCCTTAGATAGATACTGTAGCCAGAGTAAGAGAAATACCTAAAAAATAAAATGTACCCCATCATATTCTATTTTTGTGAGCTGTTGAATCACGTGTACTTTAATATATTAAGAATAATTTTAAATAATTTTAACAATTAACTTATTGATTCTATACATAAAATTGAGGCAGTTCTGAAAGCTTTGTGTGATTGAAAGAGTTAACTATCCTTACTCCCAAAACAAAATAACCAGTGTCACAAGAAAGTTCTTCCAGTCTTCTGACTATAACTATTGCTCAGTACTTTCATTAATAGATTGTTTATTTGCTAGTCTCTGGGTCAGGGATTCTATAATTCTGATGGGAAATATAATTACATGTGAAATTTTCAATAATACATACAATTTTTAAAAATTTTAAAAAGAAATTTTCAATAATAAATTTAATTGGATTTTGCTATCAGAGATTCCTAATCAACACATTTATCTATTTATGAAACATTTACTAAATACCATAGACTGTTACAGAAAATTGAGCACTTTGTATAATAATAGCACTAATATTAACAAAAAGTGTATGTAGTATAATGTAATGAGAGAAAGGAATAATAACCATAAGAAAAATATATTTTGAAAGATAAGATGAAGTTAAAAATACCATGAAAACTATCAAATAAAGGAAACATGAAAGATTTTAAATTAAGTGACACCAGAATGTGTCATTTTACAAAAGTCTTGCAGATAGTTGAAGAGTGGAATGTCAGTAAATCATAGACTTTCCCAGGAAGTTTGAGGAGCATTAAAAAAGGCATCATGTTTGTGATATAACATGTGAAAGAGTGAGCAGTAATGAATAAGGACAGAGACATATCAAGTTTTTATGAAGGGGTTGTGAATATATATTCCAGCAAGAAAATTCTGAAACATGGCAAGAAGCATGAAATGACTTCTCTTTAGGTTTTACTGAATTTATCTAGTAAATAATGTTTATTTCAATTGGAAAAAGTACAGATGACTATTAAAAGAAAATGATAGAAATGTAGCAGCATATATATATTATTTAAAAGTTAAACATGCCTAAAGTTGCATCATTGTTGTAGTGCTATATTACCTGATAGTTCCTCTAAAGCAACTGTGAATCTAAAGCAATATTAGATGTCTGCTGGGAAAGATACCAGTATGAAGGAAAATTTGGCAAAATTATGCCATTCTTTAAAGCCTAAAATTCAAACTGTCCATTCAGTGAATACAAATGCTGCCATTACTGTAATTAGTTTAATGTTCATTTGGAATTTTGAACAATTATTTCAAAATCTAATTAATTACTAAAATACATATTAGAAGATATAGGTATATATTGTGCATATTTAAAAATAATGAAAAGTGATAATTTCAGATAAAACACCATCTAACCACATGTTAGGCAAGGGCTCTACTGCTAAGACACAAAATTCACCTATTTCATCAGCATCATTCCCTGCATGCTCCCAAACCTGCCTCACGGTGTCTAATATTATCATAAAAATGTTTAGAATAAGCTAGGTAATCAATAAATGTTTTCTCTCTGTTCTCCAGGGTACAATTCTAGATCCAGGTAATTCCACCTCTCATCTGGATTTTAAGTATACTTCCAAACATTACTATATATGCACTATGAATTACTAATACACCAAAATCTCTCTGTGGAAAAAAATCTCTACATATTATTACTTTTTCTAAGCCCACTTGATAAAGCTCCCTTCAATTAACACAATAAAATTCGTATTTGTTTGCAAGGTACAAAATAGTCATATACATGTTAGAGTCTGTCTGCCCTCTGGCTTAATTTCTTGCAATATTCATTTTTTTCATTTATCAGTCATTCATTTTTCAGTCATAATAATGAAGACTTTCTAGAGCCTTTATCATATGATCATATAATTTCATGACATTAAGAAGGACAACTTTCCTTCCTCGACATTTTAGTTGTTTCCCTTTATTTAAACTAAACCTTATCTTTTAAAATACAAGTCAGTTATTTTGTCCCCACAGAATAAATCACTCCAATTTTAGAACCAAGTTTTTGTTTTTGCATACTTCCAATATTGGTGGGGCTTTATCATAGAGAGCTAATATTAAGATTTTCATATGTAGAGCATTAAATAATGAGAGTTTTTTTTTAAAAAAAAAACAGGCATTCTTACAACTGTTTCTCCTAGAGCTAACTCATTCCTGATTATGGTACTCTAGCAAGTATTTGAGGAGAAATATGCAGCTTTTTTCATCAATAGTTCTATTGTCTTGCAGGCAGCCACGCCAGGGTACCAATTCTATTTCCAAATTTCAAGATGGCCATTCCAAATGTAAAATAGAACTTATATGAGTATAAAAATATGTAGAGTCTTCATATATTTAAAAAATCAATTAACAATACACTAAAATATGAAGAAAAAAGCTATTTTTTTCCAATTCCAAAGGAATGTTTTCCAATGTTATTATAAACAGAGGAATTTACCAGGAAAGGATGGAAGCTGAGGAAAGAAGAATGAGGCTACAAGAAGGCCAGATGAATGCGATCAGCGCACCATGTGTGTACATACAGAAACCTACAACAAATTCTATCAATTTGTGCATTTAATGTATACTGTTAGCTGTAACTATAAGTTAAAATAATATTTTTCAAGATATACATTTATGCTGAGGATTTAGCTCAGTGGTGTAAGCACCTGCCTGGCAAATGTGCAGTCATGAGTTCAATCCCTGGTACTGGGAATATACATATATATATATATATATATATATATATATATATATATATATATTTACTTTGATGCATATACATATATTTACTTTGATGAATATACATATATATATATATATTTACTTTGATGCTGATGCATGTGACATGGATGATGATAAACTCAAAAACAAAAAAAACAGAATTACATAAGGTGATTAAAAAGGAAATAACAACAACAAAACAGATCAATAAGGTACTGAGCAGGCTGAAACACGATATAATTAAACAGATAATGTACTTAAAAAGCAAAAGGAGGAAAAGAAAATGCACTAAAGGATATAACAGCATGTATGTTTAAGTGTGTGGGATTGATAACCATATTACCAAGTTTTTGTTGGATCATTGAACAGAACTGTTTACAGCCTCACTGTTTGTTCACATATATATATATATATATATATATATATATATATATATTTACTTTGAAGAACAAAAAAATTGTGATGCTACAAGGTTTCAATTGTGCTTTTTTACTTTATTACATCTAAAGAAATAGTATTGCAAAATAAATTTTAGAAAATTAATCATTTCTTTTGATAATTTACTGTTTAAAAAAATATTATGCATCATAATTTTTTGCAACATTCCAGTTATGGAGGTAATCCCAAATTTACTGTACATTGCTAATAAATAAAAATATACTTTTCAAGCCGCACTGTGTCTTGCTTCATGAGAACTACTAAAAGGTGGTTGCTAAATCAACTTCCATTTTTTCCTGAACTCCCTGCAATAACAGTGAATAAACTTAATTTTTATAAATAATAAGATCATCAATGATTATGATTATAGTAATCTTTATTAATAAATTTACCCAGAATATGCACATCAGCAGGAGATAAAGAAAATATGGTGTTTAAACACAATGGAGTACTAATCTTTCATCAAAATGATAAACTGAAATCACTTGTAGGAAAATGGATGCACCTTAAGACCATAAAGTAAAATAAAATGAATCATACATACAAGTTTAATTATCATGTATTTTCTCTTAAATCAAAAAATCTAAAATGTAAATAATAACAAAAATAAAACAGCAGGAAATAGGCAGATATATGTTTTTCAAATGACAAGGAGATCAAGAGATGGAGGAAGGAGAAAAAGAAGGGAAGGAATAGGAATGAAAAAAGAATTGAGATATTGTTTGTGATTTACTAACTGCCCACAAGGAAAATAATCATTATATGCTGGATATATGTAGTAAAAATTAAAAAGTTTCCATAATAAACCAAATTTCCATCCCAGTTTCTCAAAACAAGCCACACTTGTGGTACACTAAACATTGTTTTACAATTCATTTTGTGAATATAAAGCACAACGATTCAAATAATTTTCTGTACATAGATTTGGAAACCTTCCTTCAATATATTTTTACTTATCTGACTAACACAAAATCTATCTACCCTGAGGCAATTGTAGTAAAATTAAACTTTGAAAATTTAGGAAGGAAGGTTGGAACTTAGGGTGCTGAGCCAACCAGTAACCAGCCTGCCGCCCTGGTAAGTGACTGTTGTCTGGCAAGCCGCAGCCACCGCGGGGCAGGGAAACAAGAAGTAATAGCGTTTCCTGAGATCTGTGCCATGTTGGAACTTAGGGTGCTGAGCCAACCAGTAACCAGCCTGCTGCCTACTGGGGCGTGGGCTTAGAATCAAACATACCATATACTACACACACACACACACACACCGCTAACAATTGGGATCCAGGGATCTGGGTATCTCTTGGGAGGTGACCATATGTGGTACAGCAAGTAGGGAGAGTTTCCTTCTACTATCTCTGAAGGCAGATATTTTTATCACCGTTTTGCTTTGTCCTGATTAATGGTGTTGCTCTATTCAGTATTCTGTTTTGATGTGTTCTATAATGTTGTGTATTTCTTTTGATTTTGCTGTACCTAATAGAAGAACAACTATTTTGAAGATAATGAGATATACAATGGTGCCTATTATTGTTGTCCTGGTGACCTGCTGTGATGTTCTGTGCAAATTTCACTATACTGTCTCAATTGGCTTTATTCCATCCTGTTTTGTTGTATATTACTACCTCGAAGTTAATGAAAATTAAATAAAATAAAACAATAGAACATGAGAAAACAAGGTAACAAAATACCTCCAAAAACTCCCAACTCCATCAAAGCTGATGCATGTGACATGGATGATGATAAACTCAAAAACAAAAAAACAGAATTACATAAGGTGATTAAAAAGGAAATAACAACAACAAAACAGATCAATAAGGTACTGAGCAGGCTGAAACACGATATAATTAAACAGATAATGTACTTAAAAAGCAAAAGGAGGAAAAGAAAATGCACTAAAGGATATAACAGCATATATGTTTAAGTGTGTGGGATTGATAACCATATTACCAAGTTTTTGTTGGATCGTTGAACAGAACTGTTTACAGCCTCACTCTTTGTTCACTTTGTATGCCTGAATTTTGTAACATGAACAACTATTTCTAAGAAGACAATATGTAATTGATCAAGTAGTGATTTCTTAATTTTTTTTGAAATTCTGTATTATTTCTACACTTTTTTCTGTTTTACCTTTTTTTCTCTTTTAATAAAATTTTAAAAAAAATTAGGAAGTTTGTATTGTAAACATTCTCCGCTCTGGATGGTTGAAGATTAAAGCATAGTCTGATATTACAGATTATTTTACATATGTACTCTTTAGGTAGTTAAAGATTTGATACAAATTATTTTTGTTCTTTCCTTTCTTTTTCTGTGATTATATTTTTATTTTCAGTTTTTTTCTATTTTGTTTTGTTTTGTTTTGTTTTGTTTTGTTTTATTTTTGTCACAGTGTCTTGCTATATAACCCAGGCTGACCTCCAACTCATAGGAATCCTTTTGCCTCACCCTGCTTAATACTGGGATTACAACCATGTGCCACCATGTCTAGCTACTGTTTCTATGATTCTCTAAAATGCAGTGAGAAGTTCTGATGCATTACAACCTGGAATCAACCTAAATATCCTACAGATATTGGTTCATTGTCTGCTTTTCTCTCAAGATATTTCACTATAAATTATTACCATCACATCTTTACTGTCTCTTTTGCCAGTTACTTCATTCAATGAGTAAAACAATGTTACAATAATTTAGTCTTTCTCAATTAGTTTAATATTAGCAACTACTTTCTCCATGATTGTCAATAGTGTTTTCAAAGGAGCAATTTCTATTTTTACTTGTTTTTAGTAGTCACAGGGAATATAAGCTCTTCTTACTTTCTTTGCTGAGACAAAATACCTAACATCCAAACTTAAAGGAGAAAAGGTTTATTTATCTCACAGTTTGTAGAGGTTTCAGGCCTTAATCAATGACTCCAAGGCATGGTTAGAAATGGCAGAAGGGCAACCGTTCATGATGGCAGAAGACAGAAATGGCAACAAGGGGTGGAAGAAAGAGAGAGAGAGAGAGAGAGAGGAGAGAGACTTCATTCTGTCCCTTACATTGTATATATGCAAGCCACTCACCCTTAGGCAGGTGTAGCACTCGAAACATTAATTCCATAATTGGATCATGAATCAATCACAAACTCTTGATTCATATGTCTCTCAATCGCCCATTCTAGGTATTGAGTAGGATATTCATACCCACACCATAACACAAGCCCAGTCACTCAATAATGTATCACACTTGCTAAATTTAGAAAAATGAACTTCCCAGTAGGGATTCATACATTTGTGTATATACATGTGCATCTGTTTACTCTGGGTAAAATTGACCTACATGATGGATATAAGTAGCTCAGTAATTACAATGAGATTGTTTTATGTTGTGATCTTATTTTTGCTTTTAACTGAAAATTACAACCAAATTTATAAAACATGTTTCTTTTTTTGATAATTTTATTTAAAGAGAAAAAAACTAAACAAAACAAAACAATAAAGGGTAGCAACAATACAGTATTCCAAGGAAAAAAGGAAAGGTACAACAACAAAAAAACTAAGAAATTATTGCTTGACAAATTACATACTGACTTCTTGGAAATAGTTGTTCAATTTACAAAGTTAAAACATGTAAAGTAGACATTAAAACAGTGAGACTCTTAACAGTTCTGCTCCACAATCTGACAAAAACAGCAATAAGGTCATCCATCTTACCCATGCAAATATACATGCGATTATATCAAAAGAGTAGAATTAAACACAACAAAACAGAGCAAAGGAGATCATAAGAAAGCAATGTAAGAGACAAAAATTTCAAAACTAGACAATTGGAGATATTCACTCTCTATCATATTAACTCTTGTTTTCTTCCAAATAGTTGTCCATATTGTCACATACAGGGAATTCACATGAAACAACCTAGTATGGAATTGATCTGAGCAGGATGAGGAGGGTATTCCAGGTCTTCAAGACCAGACATTAGGGAAGCCAAGAATGGCTGTCATAGTGTCTCTCATTCTCCTCAAAACAGCTGTCCATACCTTCATGTGTGTTGAACTTAAACAAGGCAAAGCAAGCTAAGATCCCTTTGAATAAAAAGTGATAGTTTTGCTGGACTTCACATCATGACATTATGCAATCAGCACTGGGTATTGTAGTGTCTCTTTTTCTTAAAATTAGTGGTTCATTTCGACATGTGTTATATAGTTGGTTCTTGTAAACTATTTATAAGATCTACACATGCATGAGTCTCTACTTGTATATCTATCATTTCTGTATTAGCAGGAAAAAAAACCAATGCAAGATAAAACAAAACAATTCTTAGAAAAGCATGAGGCAGAAAAGTCACATAAAACCACAATACAAGGTGATCTACAATGGTTACCATGATGTCTCAGCAGTATATAACAACATTAATAAAAACGAAGCATTGGAGATATTATAAGACTTCAAAAGCAAGTAATAATCAAACCAGAGTGGGTATCTCAGTGAATCTTGTCATCTTCAGTGTAGTTGCCTATACACTTAGACTTGATGCCATCCATCATAACAGATTCAAATAAAATCAGTCAATACAAAGTAGCAATCTAACAAACCAGATTCAAATAAGATCAATCATAATAAGACACTATAAGTTATACAGGGCTTCAGATTAAGTTGATAGGAAAATTAGGGATGATTACCATAATATGTCCTCTTATATTTGGGATAGCTGACCATGTCCTCAAGTCTAGTGTAAGTAGACAAACTGGAACAGCACGTAACCCATCCAAGCAGAGTGATGAGAATAATGTAAAACTTAAATCTTGTTACCCCATTAACAGTATCCTCTGTCTCCCTTTTTTAGACAATCCTCCTCATTCACTCCCATGGGGTGCACTGTTTGTTTTGGGTCCCACTGCCTCCCTATATAGAGCAGCTCAATGGACCCTATCTCCTGATCTACTCTGCCTGTGTTTCTCTCTGTTAGTATTTTGAGGCCCTCTATACTGGAGATTATAGCCAATCTTCTCTGCCTCATTTCTGCTATTCTATTTTTCTGCCATTGATAGTCTATTTTTCTCTTCCACTCCAGTGTCTGCCTCATTCACTCTTTCACTGAGGCCTCTCTGCCACTGTTCCTGAAATGCTCATATTCTTGTTCTCTCTCCCTAGAATGTCCTTCAGTATTCTTTGTAGGGTTGGACTGGTGGTCACAAATTCTCCTAGATCCTCTTTGTCATGGAAGCACATTTTTTCTCCATTAATTTCTAGAGAGAGTTTTGCAGGATACATCAATCTGGGCTGGAGATTGTTCTCCTTCAGCGCTTGAATTACTTTACTCCAAGCTCTTCTTGACCTGATGGTCTGTGTTGAGTAGTCTGCCATGATTTTGATGGGTTTTCCTTTATAGGTGATCTGTTTCTTTTCTCTGATGGCTTTTAATATTCTGTTCTTATGTTGAATTTCTGGGATCTTGATTATTATGTGTCTGGGGTAGCTCTGTTTGGATTGTAGGTGGCTGGAGCTCTGTATGCTTCATACCTCTGCATATCACTTCTTTTTTCTATGCTTGTGAAATTTTCCTTAATAATTTCTGTGAATAGCCTTTGTAATTCCTCTGGTTTGATTCCTGCTTCTTCATTCACATACTTTATTCTTAAGTTATAGATCCTCTTGTCATCTTCCAGTCTTTGTATCTTTGCTGCCTGCTCCTTTGTTATTTTTAAGAGTCTTCCCTTTCATGACCCCACATTGCAAGCCTGTGTTCAATTTTTGATAGTCTATCTTTGGTTTCTTTCAACATCAAGTCTCCTGATAATCTCTTTGAATTTGCCTCATGAATTCTAGGTTTTTTTCTGAATTCGTCATTAAATTTTTCTCTCCATTTTTATTCCTCCATTCTTTTGTCTGTGCCTTCTAGAGAGGTGCCCAGCCCTTCTTTTATTAATCTACTTATCTCTTGTTTAATTTGAATTAATATTTCAGTTTTGGTCCCGCTTATGAGGTCCTGAAGATATCTCTCTTTATGTCCGCTAACGCTGTGTTTGATGTTGCATTTTTGCTGCCCTCAATCTCTTTTGTATTTACCTCTCCTGGATCAATGTTCTCAGGGTTGGGGGCTGGGAGTTGTTTCTTATTTCTCCTTTTCATCATGTTTTTGTTTCCTTCCATACAAGTGTACAGTGTAATGCCCAGACCCTTTTCTTGTTGGTTAAGGCTCCTCTAGAGGGCGCAGGCTAGGAGCTTTAGCCCTCTTCAATAGGTTATCAGAGATTAGAGTTCACCCATGGGCAGTGTGCGCTAGCTCCTCCCTTATGGGCCAGTCAACCTTTGAAGGCCTTCACTGCTTCAGTGTGCACTGATCTCAGGGGAGTAATATTGTAGTGACTCACTGGGTCCCTGCCAGGGGCGCGACCTAGTCCTAGCATATTCCACCAATCCACTCGGCAAGGGAAGCAACCAGCTGAAGCCACTTCCTTATGGAGTTAGGGCTGTCCTGCCCAAATCCAACATGTCATCCAGTAGGTTTCCCCTTTCCCGTGGGGGGGTCCCATCACTCACCCCGTTTGATGCCAGTCCCCAAGAACTGCTGGGCTCCCCAACCTCTGACTTCAGTGTGGCTGCATTGGGAATTCATGGTGCCTCTGGGTGGGTCGCGTGCAGGGCTGTTCAGCTCTGTGCTCTGGTGGCTCAAGCCAGTCGCTTTGCTTGGATCACCTGTTCAGGTCGGGCAGGAATTCAGGCGGCTCAAGGAGGGGACCATGCTCGCTGATCTTAGCTTCTCTAATGGTAGTCCCAGGACCTCATATTCGAGCAGTTTTTTGCACTTTAGTTTTTTCCTGGGTTGTGAGAGTCCATCTCTATCTGTTTGGGTCTCTCCAGGGTGTTTTATTCTGGCATTTGAGCTGTCTCTCTCAGAGAGGGTCTCTCTCCTTCTACCTACCAGGCCACCATCTTGTCTTCAATCCTAAAATATGTTTCTTTTCTGCTCATATCTTCTACATATATTCAATTATAATTTTCCTTGATAGTTTTGTTTCTGCAAGAAATGCAAAATTAAGTCTCTGTATTCATACCACAAAAACTCACAATGCAATTAAGATTCTGTTTTTATAAAACATAGCTAATTCCCTTTTAAATTCCCATGTTTATCTCATAAATTATAACTTAAGAAAAACTCTTTCAGTTTTAACAGACCATGTTTACAGCTTGCCTGTGATATTTATCCTCTTTTCTGTAATGTAATTAAAATGTTTAATTTGAGAAGGAATTATTTATGCTTCAAAAATCTTTTGGCTCCTACATACTCATGTATCTTATCAAGAAGGAAGATCTTCAATAATCTAGTTATTCAATATTTTTAGATTTCAACTGTAAATTAGGCAACAATCTACCTACTGTGGTTTAAACATGCAAAAAGGGGACTCTCCATATAACTTATAGATGATGTGATTGAAAAGTTCACCAAAACAGACTTATAAAACATAATGAAACTTATATAATTAACATAAAAGATGAAAAATGTTTTTAAAAAAGGGGCCATCAGTGGACCAGAACATCACAGAAAGAACAGAAAATGGAAATAAAGATTGAAAGTATGCCTTAATTGAAGTAATATTGCCAAGAGAATCATATGCATATAAACCTGACTGGAAAGCACTGAATTATGAATAGAAACAGACCTCAGACACAGCAATGTGGACTACTTTGAAAATGACTTAACATGAATGAATGACAAGACATATATGAGGGCTGGGGTTTTAATTCAGTCTCACAATTTCTGCCTGCTAAGTTTAAGGCCCTGAGTTTGAGTCCTAGTACCAAAAATTAGTTAATTAATTAAATGAAAGGAAACATGGATGGATGGATGAATACACACATTGATAACATTTCATTCTAATTATTTTCATGCTTTTGAATAGTTATTGATTCAACAAATATTCATACCAGGAACTTCTTCAGAAATTAGAAGTATTATATAAACACCACAGATTCTCAACCTTAATGCTTTAAAAAGCTTAATAGTATGATAGATGAAAAGCTTTCAATATATTTCTACTAACATTCCCTAAGCAAAAATAACAGCTACTTATGCTAATGTCTTTCTCTAAGAAAGAAAAAGATATGGAAGAAGTTAGGTGCTAAAGTCTTGCAGTTCATTATCTCAGCAATATGGCAATTACAGTGTCTTGCAGCAAAGGAGGAAAAGGCATGTATCTGCAGTTAAACTTTTATGCATCACTGTTTACAGAAGTGAAATAAATATCCATCAATGACATAGTATATGCAGGAACATCCATCAAGAGTTAGAAGAAGGAAAGGAAGATGTGTGTTTAATTGTGTATTCTTCAATTTATCAAGCAGTAGCATAAATATTCTTCAATTTAGACTTTGACACACTCAAAATAAAAAGTGAGATATTTATTGGTTCAAATCGTAGATGCTACTAATTTCAAGAGAGAAATAAAAATCCATCAATGACAATCCAAGTAATTGGAAATGCTTTGGAGGATTTGTCTAGAGATTTTATTTTACCAAATTGCATTCTAGAAACTTGTCACCATATGAGAGAAAAAAAAATTCCTGACTTGTTGGTATATAAAGTTCTGTAAGGAACTAGCCAGAGTCAAAGATTTAAACAACAATTTATATGACATATGACAACAAACCTAATATAAGCCAAGTGACATCATTAGGAATTTTAAAAAAATTATCAGAAAATATTGGAATTTTTTAGAAGGTCCTATTAATTGATTAACAAAGGATGACTTCAGTTTTTGTTCAATAGATATCATCTATCTATTTATTTAACAACCCATCTATATTTATTTACTGTGAGGAATGTAGTATATTTTTGTAGTTCTTTTGCTCTATGTATTACACGACTATCTGTAGTATATTTTAAACTGTTAACTGTATACTTTCTCACATTGATCCAATAGAATGAAGTTTATGAACTCTGCATGTGAAACACATTCTTCCATACAAGTCATATTGTATATAAAGACTGCATTGACTTTTCATGGCCAAGAGTGCATGTAATAGATATCCTTGAATTGCAAGCTGTTTATGACTGAAACTAGGCAAAAACCTAAATTACTGACAATTCATTAGTTCACAATAATAAAACTATGTTAAATATCACTGGGATTATTCTATCAAACACTGATATTTGACTAAATATAAGCCTATATGATTCTGAAGTTTTCATATTATTTCATTTTTGAAGTTTTAAATAATAATAAAAATATTGAAGTAACAAATTGAATGGTGGAGAAATCTAAACTGTAAATACTATGTCTGTAATGAAAATAAGTTGTAAATGATTGAATCCAAATATTACTTGCTCCTTAATATAATATTATAGTTTTGAAAATGTTAAGTCCATTCATTAATAGTTTATCTTTACAAGGCCATTAAAATCAAGAGACTAAATTTTTTAGTAACATCTTTTTTTCCCTCAAATGCAGAAATGAGTAGGTAGTTTAACTGATTTTTATGAATAAAGTCTTTTTACTTTATCCTTTATAGAGTAATTTAGGACCATGATATTAATGATTGATGTTCTTGAAATATTGTATTTAAAACTTCCTTTGCTTTTCTTCATTTCCTCTAAAATTCATATAAAGTCCAACTTTAAAGCTGACTATTTAGAAGTCTAAAATAGAGATATTATTTCAAGAGACCGAAAATGTAATGCACAAAAAAAATTTTTATCAATAATTTGCAACGGTTTCCATTTCCACAGACATCTAGAAGGAAAATATCTTATTTCATGTAGAATTAACTTTGCAAGCGCCAAGGCAACAGCCAAAGATCCAAATCCTAAGGATAGAGATCAAGATGGAAGAACAGAAACCAAAACCATATCATAGCCCTTCAGATCCCTGGAACTGTGACACATGGAATACAAATTAGTGAGAAGAATTAGAAACTTTCTGTGAATCAAGAGCATGCAGTAAATCTAAAAATGGTAAAGACACAGAAGATAACATGGGAAAAAAACAAAGTAGTCTGGAATGCTAACCCCAGCTTCTGGGGTAAGAGAGGAAAATCGGACTCTCAAAGCACAAGGGTAGCTCTGGAGAAGAAATCTACTGCAATATTCACCATATCTAAGAGTGATATAATCAAAAGCCATTTTGAGAGGGCCTGTTATTTTGCAAGATTGAGCAACTGTTGGAATAAAATGTCACAGAACAATCATATTTGTCTTGTTGATGAGACAAAATACTCAATAGCTAAAGTTAAAGGAGGAGAGGTTTATTCAGCTGATAGATTGTGAAGGTTTCAGTCCACAGCTGGCTGGCTCCAAGGTGGGGTGTCTTGGTAGATGGAAATAGTTCATGGCAGGCAGAATATAACAAAGCAAAAGGGGACCTAGACAGTATCTTTATATACCATTTATATTATATCTAGGGTGCTAGGATTAAGACAGTAACAAACCAAATCAGTATACTTACTGATTTAGTAATCATATACACTTAATTCCAGCATCACACATTCTAAATCCAGTCACCTCTGAAAACTCCTCATCTATCACTGTATGAAACTTTGGGGTTACCTGTAGATCCAAACCACGAAAATCTCACCCTGATCCCCCAAAGACTCATGTACATTCCTTTATGCAACAGGCATTTAGTTTATCTCTAAGAGTTGCCAAAGTTCTAATAGTTTCAAAATTGCATAAAAGTTCAAATCTCCTCTGAGATTTAAGGTAAACTCTTACCTGTGAGCCCCTGTACAAATGAAAAGAAAGTTAAACATTTCCAACAGACAATGCTACAATATAAACATTAACATTCATAAAGATATAAAGAGGGAGATACAAAGGAATAGGACAAAGGTGAGTCCAAAATCCAGCAGGGCAAATATTAAGTCCCATAGCTCTATGTGCATTATCCCCAGGAATCTGTGACAAGATGTGAATGCTAAAGCACTCAGGGGGCTCTGCCCCTACAGCACTGTGTGTGGTCATAGCTCCCATGGTTTGTCTCTTGTCCTGACTCCACTCCCTCTTTGCAGTTTTCCTTAGACGATCGAAGTCCTTGCCTTCCCCAAACTTGTGAGATCTCCAGGGTACCTTTGACTTCACACTCATAGCTTCTCACACCGGCTGCTTAGGGGCACACTATCTTCTTTTGAAATCTAGGTAGAAGCCTTCCTGGGGCCACAGTTTTCCCATCTTGCAAACATCTAAAACCATGAACACATGGATGGTGCTAAGGTCTGCTGCCAGCTTGAGCAGCATTTGTTTTGTCCCTAGGGATTGAGTGCCTGGATCACTAAGCACTCTGCATTCAATTCTGAGGAAAAATGCTGTTTGCTCTTGACATACTGGAACATAGTTAGTGATCTGGAGCTCTTTTCTTGAGTCAAAGTACTTTTGCAATTTGCAAGCTGCAATGGGTGTAGTCTTGTTGCTTCTTGTGACACCCTCAAGCAATCTTATCTATTCTCCTGTTTGTTTTCAGCAATCAAGATCTCTTCTGTTCCATCTTGCAGTCCACATATTTCTTGGAGTTTCTTTTCTGGCCAAATTCAAAATGTTTTTAGTCATTTCTGTTTGGCTCTTTGCTCTTGATTCTCAACTTAAATCTGGTTATAATCCCCCAAAAGTAGGCATACCACAGGCTCAATATTCAACTGTCTTGAAATTTCTACAATGTTAGTCTCCTCCACAGAACACAGCAGACTATTTGCTACTCCCATCCTTCAGCATGATCAAGGATTCATCACTGCTTGAACATTTGCCACAATTTTGAGTTTATGGACAGAGAGGTCACTTTACAAAGTGAGTCACTTCATGAGTGCAAAGACCACAAAACTAGTTGAGCAATGCAGTGGCTCAACGTGCACAGAACACAAAGAAGCACTAATAGTTTCTGGAGTGAATACAGCTCTGAGTCAGACAATATGTCATTGACTGGTCTCGCTTAGTCGTAAATGTGAGATAGAACTCAGTGTTTGCATGGCAACAACTGACTAAGTGGTTGTGGAAATGCAGCATACCTTAGTGCGATGCATTATACCTCCACCATATCTGGTAGATGTCAATAGTAAAGTTTACAGAAGTATTCTACCTTCCAAAATAGTGTGGGGAAGAAGTATTTGTCCACTCACTTGTCTTTTTCTGTGTTTTGTTTATTCTTCTCTCTTTTTTCCCTGGTCCTCTTTCAATGTTTTTGGTACCTGATACTTCTACTTAATTGTTTCCCTTTTAATTTTGAATTGGAATAGCTTATTATCCTTTGGTATTCTTTCTAATCTTGCTTTTATGTTTTCAAAATGTTACTTCTTCCATTTTCATCTATCAACACTCCTGTTTTATTATTACTTTTAATCTCATTAAATTTAGCTTTCTATTTTTTCTGTTACTATTGTCAATTTCTTTAGTATTGCTAATAGTGCTTTTAATTAAATGTTACTGTATGTCAGTATCTCATTTGTCTTTGTATCATGATCCTCATCATCCTCATCATCATCATCACTCCTGGTGGTTTTCTCCTTTCTGAGTGGTGCTGCAGATCAAATATTCAAATGAACACCAGACATGAATACCTACAAATAAAAGTAGAAGATCAGATAGATAGATATACAGATATACAGATATACAGATAAAAAGTATGAAAAACGAAGGCATCATGACTTTTCTGTAAACTTATAACTCATTAATAATTGAATACAAATATTTTGAAATAGCATAACTACCAGAAAAAGAATTCAAAAGATGCTATTTTAAAATGACTCATAACTTCAGAAAGTTACTTAAGCAACTGAGTAAATTTAGAAATAGAAAGCAGGATAAGAAGAAGCAACTCAACAAAGAGACATAGATTCTAAAGAAAAGCCAAACAGAAATCTCACAAATGAAAAGTGTATTAATTGAAATTTAAATATTCAGTGAAAAGTCTCATTAAGAGTATCAAATAGACAAAGGAATTTGGTGTGGTGGTGCATTCCTGTAGTCCCAGCGCTTACAAGGCTCAGTCAGGAGGATTGTTGCAAGTTCAAGACCAACCTGGGTTACAAAGTGAGCCCAAACCCAGCCTGAACTACAAAGTTAGGCCCTGCCTCAAAAAGACAAAAAAAGCAAAAACAATAAAAGAAATTTTAGGTCTTTAAGATATGACTGAAAAATGATTAAACACAGACACTAATAAAAATTTATAAACATAACATGAAAGAATGCTGAGACATGTTTTCTTAAAAAGCATAACTAATGAATTTTTGATGTAGAAAAGGTGTTAAGGGTTAGACTAATGGCATGGAAAATCTATTTCATGTAATAACAGAAAGCATCCCAATACTTATAAAAGGTACAGAAATCTTGGATACACAAGGCATACAGAACCCCAAAAAGGCACACACATACACATACAGGCGCACATACTTGAACAGATAAAGATCCCTTCTACATGAAACTGTACTTAAAATATAAAAGTAGAGGAAAAAAAGTACAAAATTGTAAGAAATGAGACAGAAATATCAAGTCACTTATACTTTATTAGAGTAACTGCAAAGCTTTCTGTGGAAGCTTTAAAGTTGAGAAGGACACAAAAGGTTGTATTTCAAATTATGAAAGAAAATGAATATCAATGTATATTGCTATGTCTAGCAAGATTATTTGAAAGAGAAATATCTCCCAAGATAATAACAAATGAAAAAAATTCATTATCCTTAAGTCAAAAATTGCAGAAAATATTTCAAGGAAACTTACACCCAGTTAAGGAAGAGTAATTAAGCTATTGAGAATTAGGGGGAAAAATCTACATTAAAAGACAAAAGAAAATATTAAAAGACAACAAAATAAGAGGAATTAGCATATACCTTCTTATACTGGTTCCAAATATAAATATTCTCAATTTTTCCCCTAAAATACAAAAACTGGCAGATCAAATTAAAGATTTGAGAGGTCTCCAAGATTCAGAGATTCAGATTCAGAGAGGGCTACCTATGCAGTTCAGGCTGGCCTTGGGCTCACTTTGTAGCCCAGGCTTTACTCAAACTTGCAATGATCCTCACACCTCAGCCTCCTGAGTTCTGGGATTACAAGAGTGAGCCACCATGCCCAGTTTCAGAGAGTTTTAAGAACAAATTTCATAATTATAAGTGTTTACATAAAAATCTTTGAAACAAATTAAAATATGTAATATAATGCAGAATCTGAAGATCTTAGAAATCAGGAGCATTCTGAAGCTAAACCTGACAGAAAGAAAGAAATAATAAAGATCAGAGGTGAAATTTATGAAAGAGAATCTAAAAGAATAATACATATAAACAATAAAATAAAGAGTTGGTCTGTGTAAAGACACAAGATTAATAAACTCTTAGCCAACCAAACCAAAAAATGAGAAAAAACCTAAATCAATACAATTATAGATGAAAAGGGGGATGTAACAGACAACGCTAAAATCAACTAGATTATTAAGGACTATTTTCAAACTTATCTTCTAATAAATTAGAGAATTTAGAAGAAATAAATGAATTTCTAGACATATGACCTATCAAAGCTAAACCAATAGGACATAAGAAACCTAAACAGATCAGAAACAAGCAATGAGGATAAGTCTGTAAGAAGTTTCCCAACAAATAAATGCCCAAGACCCAATGAATTCACTGAGGAGTTTTACTAGACCTTAAATAAGAACTGAAACTAATACCACTCAAAATATTCTGTGGAATATGAAGCCAAGTAATGACTTTAAATTCTAGAGGCCAGTAGCAGATTTGTGTTAAAAATGGACAAGAACTCAAGAAAAACAAACCATTGCATCTGTCACTTTCCAATATCTGCACAAAAATAGCTGATACCCACACTTTGTAGGAGACTAATTTTTCTCAAGACAGTTAAGTCTATAATCAATTGACTACAAAGTAGAAAAAAGCTGGTAAGAAGAAATTGAAGAGAGAAGATCCTCAACTTATGAAATCCAGGAAATGGAAAGCAAAGGGAGGAGCCAGACACAATGAGGAATCATTCCTTTCTGTATTCCAAAGGTATACCCCCAATAACACACTCCCTCCAGTCCCCACTTCCAACAGAACATTCAGCCACAAAATCATCAATGGAATAATCCATTGGTCGGTATAGCACTCCTGTGATCCACTCATCTTCTAAATGCTCCACCCTGGGATACATATGACTTTTAAGGGACATCTTAGACCTAAGTCATAATATTAATATACTTGATAAACTAAATCTAAAAGTTCCTGACAAATTGAATTCAACAATGCATTTAAAAGGTCATATGCTGTGAATAAAAGTGTATTTTATTCAAAGGATGGAGGCTGGATCAACATAGACAAATCAATGAATGCAGTAAACTATGTAAATAGAACTAGTAATAAAAAATCACATGATTATCTCAATTGATAAAGAAAAAGCTTTCAAAAAAATTAACATCCCTTCACACACACACACACACACACACACACACACACACACACATGAAAACCAAGCAAACACAAATCCTGAAGAAATTTTTGAAGGATTGTGACTTAATATAGTACAGGCAATATAACCAAACCAGAGTTAAAGTTACTGTCAGTGGGGAAAACTGAAATAATCTCCTCTAAAACTAGGAAAGAGACAAGAATGTGTATTCTCATGACCCTATTCAATACAATACTTGAACTTTTATCTACAGCAATTAGGAAAGAGAAATGAATAAAAGAGCTACAAATAAAGAAAGAAAGAAATCAAATTACACTTGTTTTTATATAATATAAACCTGTACTTGGAGACTGTAAAGACTTCATTAAAAGAATGTTAGAGTTGATAAATGAATTTAGCAGAGTAGCAGGATATAAAATCAACATTAAAAAATCAATAACTTTTCTGTATTCCAATAATAAACTACTCCAGGGAAAAAATTGTTAAATAATTGTATGCATAACTAACCAAAGAAGTAAAAGACCTTTAAAATGAGAATATCAGAACACTGAAAAAAGAAATTGAAGGAAAAAAAGATGGGAAACACTCTCATGTCCATGAATCAACAAAAATTAATGTACATGTAATGGTTTATTAACTGTGTCAACCTGATAAGTTTAGAAATTTAACTAAATGAGTTCAACAACTCTATACCCTAGGGTGTAGAAGACTCACCCTAGGGAAATAATCATTTGGATGGTATAAAGGGGAAATAAGGAAGGACAAATCTTTTCTTTGGAGGAGCTCATCTTTGCCTTCAGCTTGGAAGTAGTGTCCTGGTTTCCCCACAGACTCTGCAGCTTCTGCCTTAGATCTGTCAGCCTTTTGACAGAGCACCTTCAATCGTCCATTGCAAGTCCATCTGTCTTCTGATGTAGACATGCTTGGGTCCTACTGTAAGTTCCAGAGCTTGAACTGAATCTTTGGTCTCCAGTGTGCAGACACCATCTGTGCTCTTCCTCATCCCACTCTGTGTATGATCATCATGACAAAGTCTTGTAATTTATTTTAGTTTATGTAGTGCCAAATCAAGCAGTCTTGTAATTTCTTATATATTTATATTTCTTGTGTTATATCTGTTTCTCTAGTAAAACATTGATTGATACAATACAGTAATGCCTCAGTTCATGAATGATTCTCTTCACAAGCAATTTGGTTAGAGAAGAAATGCATTCAGCTAAATTTTGCTTCTGTTCACAAACTCTGCATCAGATGATAAATATGAATGCAGTCATCTCCACTAGAATTGTACAACAAATTAAATTCATGAACCAAGGTACCACTAAAATGACCTTATTGCCAAATATTTTTCACAGAACTAAAGTAACCATCCTAAAGTTAATACGAAAACCCAAAAGATACAGGACAGTCAAAGCTTTCAAATCAAAAAGAGTAAGACCAAAGGCATCATAGTAACCAATTTCAAACTATGCTATAAAACCATACTAACAAAAGCAGCATGGTAATTGCATAAAAATAGACTCATTTACCAATGGAACAGATGACCCACAGAAGTGCAACCATTTGATTCTGGACAAAAGGTTTAAAAACGTATTGGAGGAAAGATAGTTTCTTAACAAATGTTGTTGTTAAAATTGGATATTCTCTTAAGTGTGAAACTATGTATTATCTCTCACTCTAAAAGACAGCTCAAAGTGGATTGAAGATGTAAGCATAATATTTACAACTCTGAAACTGCTAGAAGAAGACATAAGGCAAATACTTGAAGCCACACACACAGGCATACACTTTGTGAGCAGAAATCCAATAGCACAGTAAATAATAGAAAGAATCAGAAAGCAAGAGTAAGTCAAATAAAAAAGGTTCTATACAGCAAGAGAAACAAGTGAAAGGAGAATCTAACAAGTGGGAGAAAATCTTTATCAACTATATCTATGGTGAAGGGTTGATACATAGAATATATAAATAATTAAAGGAATTTTAAATAACAATAAATAAATGGGCAAGTGGGTAGAACAAACATTTGTCAAAGTACAAAATACCAATATGTGAAAATTTGTCCATCATCTTTAGCCATCATTAAGTGTAAATCAAGTCTATCTGGAGATTCTAGATTATCCCAACCAGAATGGCTATTGAGTCTATAAAATGTGTGCCTAAAAATGGTAGAGTACAAAAAGGCAGCAGAATGCAGCCTTTGTAGAACTTCAAATTAAGACACCTAAAAACAACTTGGTGAAGAAAAACAAACAAATAAACTAGATCTCAATTAGGAAAGGCCTTACAGGGAAACTAGATTGCAGAAATCAGAGAAATAACATAGAGAATCATTGAGAAAAGAATGAATCAGTCTGAAGAACTGATCAGGGTTCTAAGGAAGGTGGACTTCTATCCTGGGATAGTAGAAACTCAGCAGCCTCAGGAAGAAACAACAAACCATGCCAAAGTGCTGGCCCCCCCAAAAAATCCCCAGTTACTGTAAACAGCAAAAGCAGCATGAGATTTCAGTATAGAAGTGACTCCACCCTCATAGCAGACTAGAGTAGGAAAAAATCCAGTGCAGTGCTTACCATTTTTAACATACATAAACAGAAGCCGTTCAGGGAAAGGGGTAATGGATTAAAACTGTGCTTCCGAACAACTACACTTCAGGATTTTGGGTGTTACTTTACCACAGTGACTAGGTAGGAGATAGTCAAGGGGAACAGTCACTGAGTGGCCAAGGATTGATATGGACACTCAAAGAAGTTTAAGCCTCAGCTGGCAAAGACATGTGGACCCTGTGCTTTGTTTTAAAAAGCCAGTCTTGTCATGTATAGTGTTCTCAGAAGGTTGCTCTGAAAGTACTGGCATTATGTCCAGTGATATGTTTCAAACCTCACACCACTGTCACTATTTGTAGGTAACAGAACACCCTGGCCTGGTTGTCATTTCCATATACCAAAGTAAGGAGAAATATGCCTTGGTTTGGACTGTTGGCATCATATGCAGTGCATAGACAGAATGGCAGTTGGAGCAGGGGAGAGTACGTCCCAAATAGCCATGAAGCTTGGTGGATGAAGCAATCACTTAGAATGTATAGGGGAACACCCAAAGGGGATGTACAGGGAAACAAAACTGAGCTGCCCGAGCGACCACACCTCTGGGGCTTAAAATATTGAGCAACCATGCCCTTCAGGAAAGTCAGAGCAGGATTCAGCTTTCACACACAAAATTGAAAACTGAAAAATAGTTACAATAGATTATCATTCATCTCTAAAGAAAGCAACATTTTATCAACTTCAGGAAAAAGTAAGATCTAGAAATCGTCATGTTGAGTGAAATAAGACAGACTCAAAGAGACAAATACTACGTAATTTTTCCTAATATATGGACTCTAAAAAACATGACATGGAAGTAGAAGGGTGATCATTATTAAGCAAGAGCAAAGCAATAAAGTGGAAAGGAAGAAGAATACAATAGAGTAAATGGAGTAGATTATCTAAATAATTGCATTCATTAAAATACAATATTTTATAATATTAGTGGGCACTAATACTAAGGAAAACTCGCATACATAGCAGAAATTCAACTCTGCCACCATGCAGCTCATGTTTTTCACAGTACACACATTAGTTGCCCTTAGCTGAAATTACCTTGACTCATAGATTACTAAATATTATTCACTTTCTCTCTAAAAATTAAGAAATCTGAATCTGCAAAAAGAAATCTGAATCTGCAAAAAGAAATCTGAATCAGGGTATAGGCTATAATGTAGTTAACAAATTATATTTTTTTCTAAAAAAAATTATAGGATAAAGCCTACAATTGTCCCATCTTGGAGCTACCCATATATTTTGTCTAGGAATAGAACAGAATGTTTCATTTGATTTCCTACAAGTCTTTATCCAATAGTAGCATTCCCCAATATAGAATCAAGATGAATTTAATATCAGAAATAAGAATACATTATAAGCAGCAATATTGTTGGAATGGAAAGATAAAGCATGAATTATAATTGCGCATTATGTGATACTCTGTGTGTGCATGTCACAAACATCACAACATACAAACTCTTCCTGACATGATTTTTCAGATTGACAGTGGTAACCCTCAGGTGTTGTGGCACACACCTGTGATTCCAGCATTCAAGAGGCTAACGGAAGAGGATTTCCATGAGCTTGAGGCTAGCCTGGGCCACATAGTGAGTTCAAGGCCAGTCTGAAATATACAGAGAGACCCTGTATCAGAAACCAAAATCAAAATAACCTATTTACATTAGAGAAAGTACAATATACATTTATATGAAACTACAGTTATAATTTTTACATGTGATGTTTTTCTAGGGTCATGATACATGAAAGGACACTCACCATTATGGACAGCTACAACAAGCCCCAGATCCTATTTAGGCACATAATCATGAATATAATGACCTTATACTTTTTAGTGCACTGTGCATTCAATATTTTCCAGATATCAATATTCAACAAATCACATTTTGTTGAAAATAAGCTGTGTGTTAGACGATTTTACCCACTTGTACTAATGTAAGTGTTCTGAGCGAATGCAAGATAGGATAAGATGAGAAACGGCTATCACTAGTATGGTAGGTGGTTCTCTGCTCACTTGATTGAGTTTGACTCTGCCTAGGATTTAGCAAAGCACACTTTCTGTCCTTTAAATTATTTATCAGGGATGGGAATGCCTTAGGTTAGGCATTTGAAATTATGATATTTTACACTTATGTATTTATCAGGGTATTACCCTACCATAAGTCACGGTACAACTATATATCTATATTCTGGAAGGACAGCCTTCAAAAGTGGCCAGAAAATCAAAAATGAAGTTTACTCATTGTAGCTGTCAACATAATTGGACTGCAGCTTTTAAAAAATGGACATATTTAATATGGATATAAAAGTAAATGTGAAGATGGATACAGATATAAATGCCTGTGCTCACGGGAATAAAGGCTATTTTAGCAGCTTCTGTGAAACCTCTGTATACAATAAGTAAAAGGTTCATTCACTTCACAGAAATGCTGTTTAAAGAAAAGTAGCAGTTAAGTGGGTGGTTAGTTTTCACTTACATGTTTTAGAGATTAATGTAATTACTCTAACGTGGTTTTTCTTGTACACTATCAAGTTTGTATAAAACTCTCAAATATTCAGGAGATAACATGTATACACACTAATTAAATCACTAATATTCATATTTCTGTTACATGTCCAAGGATTTTTATTTACTTAGCATAAGTGTTTTTATAATTAAATGATAGAATCATCTCTATTTCTCCCTATAATCTTCAATACTATATTTTTTGACAGAAAGGAGCAAAAACTATCAAGAGAAAATAAACTGGGCTAGCTCAAATATTTTGTCCTCCTGGCATAACACTGAAAGAAAGAATAAAGATATAGATACCGTTTTTCTGTGCTGAGGCTGCTCAGATACTGAAGTTATGAAGATACTGACCTGGAAGCCTATAACTACTGCATTTATACATTCAAAAAAGAAAGACGTCAACTGATGATTGATAACTACATCGATGAAAACCACCTGGGATCATGAATATTTTAGATAAACTATTACATGATTTATACATGAATTGCATAAAACAAAACATATTTGTAAATGAATGTTTATGTATCAGTCATGTATTCACTTTCTTAACCATTGCTCAGGGTTTGAGGATGCTCTCTTAATTTTTTTTTATATTTTTAAATTCTTATTAGTATATCTGTGCAGTACATAATGATTATATTCACCACGGGGAATTGGTGCATGCACATACCACCTTATAAATGATTTTTTTATTCATACTCTTGCCCTTCTCCTCTTCCTCCAACTTTTGGTCACCATTACTTTCAAAAACTGGGAATACTGATGTTTATAATGACCTTCCAAAAATGTCTTGCATGAAGGTTATCATAAGGAACCAAAATTCAGATGAAGCACGCTCTACACAAGTATCTCTTCAGGAGAAAAGAATGACATAAAATAAAATTTCATATCACTTTGCAAGTAGCTGTTCTAAAATTAATGCATGACCAATAATATTAATACTAATAATATAAATTTAATAATAATAGATTGAGTAGGGTAGTTTTAGTAACTAAGGATATTAACAGCAGTTAGCAGATAACAGACTAGCCACATGACTTTAATTTTTTTTTTTGTACTGAGAATCAAACTCACGATCTTGGCTTGCCAGGCAGGCTCTATGAATCTAATTTTAAGAATGCATATTAGAAGTTTTTTCTTTCAAGTAAAAGGAGTTTTTTAAAATTCAAATTTAATCTCTTCTAACTGGGTTTATATTACATTTCAGATATGACACGCATTTCTCTTCAGATGCTACAAATATTTTGTTATTTAAATATACTTGATGATAAATACTGTTTTTGAAGAACTCTTTTCTAAACTTTATGCTTACATTTTACAAACTGTATTTTACTCTACTCAAGAAACCATTGCTTGCTGAAATCTTTGAGTACCTCTACCTTTATTGCACTATGAAAGAAACTGTTTTTTTTCTAGAGCAAAAGTCAACAATGAAATTACATTTAAGCAAAGTAGAACCTAAAGTCTAATCCTGATTTTATTGATGATTTGAGAAATAAAATGAACTCTTCTTGAAAAATAGTGTCAATTCCATCTGACTCATACTCAATATCTTAAAATTAAATTGCCTCTTACAGAAAATAAACAATATAGTCTATGTATCTGTGAGATATATTTGGAACAATAATATTTACTGAATGGTTAATCTTTTATTTTTATTTTCAATAGGTTAGGATTAGTAATCTCTCACAGAACTTTAAAATAATTGCAGTGTAGAATTTAAGTGAAGGACAAAGTTAAACAGTTAAAAACAGTGAAAGCACACAAAATGTACATTTGGGTAAAGTCACTTCTCCACATCTAATTTTAATTTATTTTTATTTTGTCATTGATAGCCTAGATAACCATCACAAGCCAACATTTAATATTGTAGGATGTTCCAATTAGCACTTTTATGAAATTTTTAATTCACACGGGAAAAACTTTTTTCTTGCCATGCATTTGGCTACTTATAATTGTCAGATCAATGTGTAGCATCCTTTTCTCCCTACCTATGACACTAACAATTTCCACTACAATTTCATCTTGTACCTTGTATTCTATCCTTCTGCTATCTGTGGTGTATTGAAAAATTTTATTATCCAGTCTCACCCCTGTTAGACACAAACATCTAGACCTTAGTAACTGAGTGCTCTGTCTTTATCAATAATTGTGTCGGTAGTTATTCATCTGATATTACGTGTCATTTTAGAATTTTGAATTACACCTTCTGCCATTCCTGAAAGGCTTACCATGTACTGTAGTCTCTGTCTTAGAAAATTAGTATCTACTTTAATGATGAGTGATACACGAGATATACATTATCTAAACATATTAAATTGTTTAAAATGGTTATTTTCATTAATAAATCATCTTTGAGCATTTATGTTTATATCCTGGGAAAAATAGTGAACATAAAGGGATAGAAAGGTACTCTGATTTCAGAAATCATACTTTCCTGTGAAGAGCAATGCATAAAAATATTTAAGGCAAAATGAAATATTTTTTTCTTCTACTATCCTGTGTAATGTCTTTCCTATTATACCTGTGTTCATTTCTTTAATCATGACATTATTTCTTTGATATCATTGTTTTTGCATATTTTTACCTATGTTTGAAATGCATCTTGAATATGAAATATTTCTTAATTCCTCCTATTCCTAAAATTGTGTTCTTTTCTTTATGTTTTATGGTTCTCTTTATATTACCACTTATGACAGTCTCATAAATGCCTGCATCTAATTTTCATTACTCTTCTCAGCAGTTATTACCATTTGTCTTACACATACTTGTTCAGATGCGTGGTATAATTCAGATTTTATTGATATCCCAATGTATTTGCTTCATCAATGAATAAACTGTTAGAGGAAACTGCCTTGTATAATTTTCTGCTCTAGAACAGGAAAAAAAAGATAAATACAATAAAATAAAATTTATCTGAAGGAAATAATAATAACAAAATATAACTGCAAAGTTAACATTTTCTTACTGAAATAATATAGTGATTCATTTGTTTAGGAATCCAGCAGTAGGAGAACTAGTACCCTTTGAAAAATTGACTACCAAAGATTGTTGATAATGGAATTCTCTGAAAATAAGAAAAAGATTGGACAATCTGACTGCCAAAATAATACTAAAATACTAAATACTAAAATACTAATAAAGGAAATGAAAAGATACATGCTATTTTGCCTAATTGTATTGTAAATCCATGAAATATTAGAAGAAAAGAAATAACTGACAGTTTTAGGCCTGAAGAATTATAAGGAGTATGAGAATAATTTGTGAAGATTGGCAATCTTGGAGAAATCTTGACTGCAATTCTGAGAAAATATATAAAATTAGTTTCAGTTTTGCCTTATAGGAAATTAAGTGAGAGTAAAAAGGAATAAAATGATTGAAGCAATAACAAGACAGAAAATAAGTATACCTCTTCATAAGGTGACAGAACATCATTGTGTTTGAAAAGGAGATGGTGATCTGGGGACATGTGTGGTGTTTTCGTAATACAGGCAAATTTTATAATACATTAAATTGTGTACAACATGTGTTATTATGGTCATGGCGGACTATATTGCCTTGGAAACCCTCTCATTGAAAAACTAAGACAAACTCAGCCAGGACTTCAATTGTTTTTAATTCATTTCTTGGTTATTGGGAATTTATGAACAATCTACAGAGACCACCATCAAGTTTTACCTCATACAGACTCAGTGGAAAACAAAAACAATAGAAAAGTTGATACTGAAGCAAAATTTGGGATCAATGAAAGAGGCAGAATAAAACCTAAAAATCAAATCAATTCCTTGGCTGTATTTTGTGCTTTGGATCTACAAAATAGGAGGACTGAAACTCAAATTATCTTTATTAAGAGATACTTATAAAAGGATCTAGAATGGTCAACATTGATAAAGTCTCAATAATCAAACAGAATGACTCATATATTTTATAAGTAACTCTCAGTTTGAAATCAAGGGCTCCCAGAAATCTCTGGAGTCCTGATGTTATGAAGTTTTGTAAGCATTAATGAGGAGCACTTCAAGTTTCATATTCAATGTTGTAATTGGAAATGCAAGTAGGCAGTATAACCAGAGATGAAAAGTAAAAATGAAATAAAGAATGAGGTTGAAATATGAGCATAGTTTAAGAAACTTTCATTAATAACAAGGCAGTTCTTAAAAATAACCCAATAACTCTTTTGAAAAGTAGCAAAGCATAGAAATTGGGGCAAACCACAAGATCAGTGTGTTTATGCAAAAACATAGCCGAGGATACAGCTCAGCAGCACAGACCCTGTCTAACAAACATGAAGTACTGAGCTCAATTTGCCGGGCCAAAAAAAAATGATGAAATTATTTTTTAAAAATGAAATAGAAAAACTTTTCAGCAATGACACTTCCAAACCACTATTACTTTTTTATTTAGGGAAAAAAAGCAAAACAGAAAAAAGAGTAGAAATAATATAGAATTTCCAAAAAAATCGCTAGTTGATAAATTAATTACATATTACTTACTAAAACTCATTTGGTGAGACATAATATATAGAAGATACAAAAGAAAAATAAAATAATTTTTAAAAAAGGAACAAAAGAGAGATATTCAGTGTCCTCAAAAAACTTAATGTCAATTTAACATAAAGCTTCCAAAATGGTAACAATGGAGTTCACATAAAAGTGAAATTCATATTCTAGAGTACTGAGTTTAAAAAAATAGGCTACAATTCTGTATTCTGTCAATAATTTTTTTTTCTTGCTGGAAATAGTAACCTGATACACAACATTGCCTTGATCATGAACAACTATAAAAAATTTTTCTCAAAAGAAAGTGAAAAAAAAAACCAAGATGAGTAATTTTGAAGAAAATAGAAGTCTAAACTTATTCATCACATAGTTTGAACGTTTTTGAAGTCGTTGCTATTCTCAGGCTAACATGATGAGTGAACAAAAGTTCAGCAGTCTTTCAGGATTGGTGAGAAAAAAAAAAAAAAAAAGAAAAGAAAAACAGCTCAACCCTTCCCAGGAAAAAAAGACCATAAAGCAAATAATAGAAAAATTAGACATTAAGTCATTTCATTAACAGTTGTATGGCCCAAGGGAAATGCACATTCATAGCAAAACAGAAAATTCAAAGATGATAAAAATGAAATAAACTGACATAGAAATAAAATATATTTCTACCAAGATAATCTAAGCAAAACAAAACAATGAAGGAGAAGTAATAATAATCTGTAGTAAATACCAAAAAGTACTTTAAACCCTAATTTCTTGATACATATTAATTAATAAGTCTTATATATTTTGATAGTAGAGATTTGTGTGCATATATATAAGTAGAAACATAAAAAGATTCAAATTTGTTAATGGCACTATTACTTATAATGGCAAAGCAAAACAACAAAAGATAAAATCACAAACACTGAACATAAGGGATTTTATTCCACCTTCTATGTTTTAAGCAAAAATGATTTAACTGAAAAATAGTCTCATAATATAAACCACCACCCTGTACTGATATTTATCACTTCATAGTTAATATTGAACCCAAACCATATCAAAATAGTATATAAGCTGCTCCTTTTTTAAATCGGCAGGGTGAAAATTTTCCCACTGTTCAAGGATATGGGCAAGTGGCCAAGTTGGTGAAATATGTAAAGCTTGGTTCATGAGATTTCCCATGACTCATCTTGGAATCTACAGAGAGACAACAAGGTGTGAGGTCCTTGGAATGGTGTCTTGTGCAGGAGGAGACAGAATGAGTCCGCGAAACAACCCTTGTGAGTCTCAAGTTACTAGACAGGCATCTCTGTCTGGAGCAATGCTGAAGCTTGCAGCTTTCATAAAAGTGTGGATGAAACACCTACTGCGGGCTTTTTGTCTCAATACTAGGTCGCATTAACTCCTTAGGGAGAGGGGAGCCATTTGATGGCTTTACTTAAGGAAGGTGAAGCCACTGGAGAAACAGAATCCCTTGAATTTACCCCAATAGCAAAATCTTTGGTACTTATTGTTTAAGGAAGTAGAGATGAAAACCTCTTTTTAAAAAAGGTTTAAAATCCTGAGAACATGGGTATAGTTTTAACTTATAGTCTGTTAAATTAAGCTGAGCTGGTGGCTCTTTTGTTAGCAGAAACAAGAGAGTAATCTAGAAACCAACATGGCAGTATCTCACCCAAAATGGTGCTCAGCCATGTGACACGACAAGCTGACAGGACTTTGGGATATGTTCTGGACACGTTTTCTGGGATTTTGTAATTAATAGGTCACATCTATTTCTCCAGCCAACTTTGTCATGCCCTAATTTCCTTTCTCAATATCTTCTCTTAGTAGTCTTCCCTGTTAATTCAAATTTTTAATAAATGTTCTCTCTGTCGTCCTAGTAAGCAAACATGGATTAATATGAGGAAAATGTTTACAGTTGATATAAATTAAATCATGAAGCCAATTTTCTATACAATATATCTCAATCATACAACTAATCTTATTAATATAAACCAGCTTTATTGATAAAATTTGGGATTGTTTTTCCTATATCAAAAGTAAATCTATAGTTATATATTTTCTTCTTTCATTTAAACATTCATAAAATACAGAATATTTTCTCTATATTGAAACAGAGGTCTTTCTCTGAACAAATGTGTCAAACATTATCTTTTCCTAATCTATAACAAATTTCTCCAAATCTGATGCTCCAGTAACTATAATTAAATAACAAGTATAATTATTTCCCACTGTAATATTTTATTATGGTACCACTACCTTTACATTTGTATGGATGATGTATCAGGCTCTTAAAGAACATATATATTTTATATATTCATTTATTTATTAAAAAATAATTTCCTACTATAATATTTTATTAAGTAATATTTTATTTATTTTATTATGATAACAATACCTTTGCATTTGTATGGATGATGTATCAGGGTCTTAAAGAACATATATATTTTATTTATTTATTCATTTATTTTTGGTTGAAGTCTGTATTTTGATATCAAGTTTGTAAAAAAAAATAATAATTTCAAGGCAGTCAAATTTAAAACTCCCACTTTTGCAAGCTGTCATTCATGTTTTATATTATGTTTTAATTTAAAGTAAGTCTATGTTCCAACCACTGTGGAAATAAATGTGGAAATTCCTCAAAAAAAAACTAGGATTAAAGGTTCCATTCATCCTAGCTATTCTCTGAGTATATTTGCAGAAGAATTGAAAATGTCATATTGCAGCAATATATGTGCACCCATATTTATAGCTGCACAATTTGTAACCTTGAAAACAATCCAAATGCCCTTCAACTGAGGAATGGATAAAAAAAAGATTTAGTATTTTTATATGATGGAATACTACTGAGTCATAAAGAACAATAAACTTGAAGATGGTATAGATAAATAGATGCAACTGGAAACCATACTCATAAGTGAAATAAATCAGATTTGCATGTGTAAACATTATGTTGCTTACTAGTGAAAGAAACTGAAAGAGTACATAAGATCCAAAAATTATATTGTTCGATCAATCTTGCAAGCCTGTATCTGGCAACCTGAACAACTATTTTGAAGTTAACAGTATGCAATATAACAACCACTGTTAAATTCATATCATCTTGGTTTGAAATTCTGTGTTGCTATTGTTTTACATTGTTGTTGCTGTTGTCGTTGTCATTTTGCTTTCGTTGTTGTATTTTTTGTTTGTTTCTTAATTTTTCAATGTATTTTTCTCATTAAAATAACATTTTAAAAATGCTAAAATAAGTCTACAAAATAACACACAAAATGTGTATGTTCCTTTCATTATAGACATATCAATAAGCAGAAAAAGAGACATTTTTTGATGGATAAGAAGAGATAATGCTGAGATGAGGAAACTGGATGTTTTAAAATACATGGCTTTTTTGAGACTGACATTTTAACAGCACGTATCTTGAGTTGCATTGTTCTCTTTTTCTATGAAAGTCCCATAAATGAAATTATCCTAGTAGAACTGTCAGATCTTAGAAGATAAAAATGTGTCAGCAAGCTTTCATTTTCTTGTTCCAAGAAAAATAAATCTCCTAAGTCATGAAGATCAATTCAATAAAGTTCATAAAAAGAAACTTTAGTGTCTCAAAGCAAGGTGAGTCTCTCACATGAAACTCCAAATTGATGAACCTATAGAAGTAGATTGTCTCTGATCCAAAAATCTAATATCTGAAACATTCTCTAATTCAAAGATATTCCAATACCACAAAAGTGGATGAATTTAATAATATAACTTTATACTATGCACAGACATTAAAATAATATACCAAATTGCTTTCTGTCTGTTTGTATAAGGTATATATTAAATATAAATGAATGTTTTCTCCACACTTGCATCTTATTTTAGTGCACATGTAAATATTTCAAAATCTGAAAAGAATATGAAATCTGAATACCTTCTGGTATAAAATATTTCACTAAGTTATACTCAACCTTTAAAAAATCTCATATATGAAAACTCAGTTCAACTGAAACTCTCAGGAAATTATTTACTATCAAATGGTCCTTAGAATGGACATACAGTTACCACCACCCACTTATATCCATGAGATCTTCATCCAAGGATTCATGCAACCATGGATTAAAAATATTGAAAAAGAAAAAAAATCCCGAAAGTTCCAATGAAGTAAAACTTGAATTTTTAGGGTGTCATGTAATAAGCTGAACTAATGCAAAGTAAGTCATCTGCAGGCATTGTATTAGGTATTATATGTAATTTATGTGAGGTATGCAGGAGGATATGCATAAGTATACGCAAACACTACATCATTTTATATAAGGAACTTGAGCCACCGTTAATTTTGATGTTCATAAGGGCCAGTGGGAGTGGGAAAATTGTCCCTTAACAAATGCCCCATGGCTTTCAAAGAATAGCTTTATTTATTAGTGGTGTGTGTTTAAATAGATGGGCCGCAGTGAAAAACCAAACAAATTACTGGTATTCAAACTTTTAAAAATGAGTACAAAACACTTATTTTCATCTGTGTTCTCAATGTCTATTTCAATAATCTAGCATAATTTACTACAAAAATATGCAAATATACATTAACTATTATTATATTATCTTAAATTACATTACATTATGGTCTTGCTGTATCAAAATCAGCTCTAAGACTGCACCAAAAAGCATTTAAAACAATTTTAGATATTAAAGTATTAAACACAGAGTTACGTGTTATTTTACATTTCCAAAACTCTCTCTTGCTTCTACTTTCGTTGAAGTCCAAATTCATCCCTTTTGCCTCTGTACTGAAGCCTGACTGTTTCTATCTCCAAAATTCCCATATTGAAGTCTAAACCTCCTGTGCGCTTTTATTTGGATAAGGGCCCTCTGCATAATGAAGCCATGGAGATGGGCCGTCAGGAATGGGATTAATATTGCACGAAGGGATGATCCCCCCACAACTCGCGGTGTTACAGTGAGACAGTCACCTGGATGCCAAGAAAAGCGTCCTCACTGGACGAATGGAAAAAATCCTGCTTGAGCCTCAACTTCCTCTGCTTCAGACCTGTGAAAAATAAATGTTTATTGTTTAATCCTGAGAGTCTGTGGTAATTTGTTATGCCAACCAGAACTGAGACATCCTCAAAATATCAAAGTGGCTGAGAAAAAAATTGAGATTTATTTTACAAGTCTGTAAACTCTGCTCCACAAAGTTCATAAGTATCAATATAAGAAAACCAATCTCAAACAAAAAAAAGTATTTCCTAGAGAAAAACCATCAGTAAAATTTTTTAAAAACAACAGTAATAATACATAAACATGAATCAATAACTTTAGTTGATCATCAAGCATCTTTCTCTTTACCAACACTTTTAATAATCTGTAACTCTTCATTTGTATATTATTAAACTTGTTTCCTTATTCTCTAGCTGGGTACTTAGGATTTGATGGCTATCAGATATTTGACAGGTAGGACAAACAGAGAACCGTTCCTGATGTTTGTCAAGGATACTGCCATCTAGAAGGTTTCATTTATCAAATTTTGATCATTGTGTGTATTACAGATTATACTTGCACAAAATTAAAATTCTGATTCTTTGACTTAATTTTCACCATTCATATATGATTTTTTTATCCTTTGCACTATTTAAAACCCTTTTTCTCACATTTGAAAAAATGATTCAAGTTCCATGCCTATACAATGTGCAATTTATTGTTTGGAGTTTTGTTTTATTTTGTGTTTCATAGTGTTGGAGAACAACTCTTTTTTCTTTATAATATATTTCATTGTAAAGAAAACCAATTGTATTGATTTTAGATTCTGTCATGTATTTATTTTATGGTTATATTCAATATACATATATTATGTACATAACATTTAATCCAACTGATTTCTTTCAGGGACTTATCTAAGATGTGTTTGCATGCAGTAGGAAAAATATATGCCTTCAGAGATTCAAATTTAGATCTAGAAGCTGTATAATTCTGAATCTGGGAAATATATACAAGAAACATACAATAATTTAATGGGGAAATTATGAAACATATAATAGTTACTTAGAAAATTTGTCCAATTATCCTGGAGTAAGTCTTAATAGTTTTTAGGAAGGGACTAACAACTTGGGACTATTCTTAAAGAGAGCATGAATAAAACAAGAGGAAAAAGAGCTGAATTTTTGGGAAAGACATGAATATATGGCAAATATTACTAAAAGCTTTCATATGCTTCGATTGCTTCGACATACATTTCTCTATATAGATCTCTTTGAAATGAAGGAGTAATTTCTATATCTTAAAGCTGAAACTTAATCTAATATTACAGACTATGTACAGATTCTACACATAAGTTAGAGATATTACATGATCAGGATATAGCATTAAGTTAGTAATCAGAAGCCAAGTTCAGGTACAGGAAGCAGAAATGTGCCTTTTGATAGATAAAATCATAAAGAAAAGTGTACTACAAACAGAGGCTCAGACTTTATCTTCAATGATAGTACACTATTAGTACACTTTAAAAAGGAAATAATGTAAACAAAAGTGCAGTGCTATTACGAATATTTGGAAAACACAAAAACCATGAAAGCTGGTGTGAAGATCAGATATATTCAGATTGTCCAGAAGAACAATGACAGTACCCAACTGATACCACTGATACCACTGGTGACTATATCTTTTAGAATGTGAGTAAACAGCAAAATGAATATGGCTGATGAGGATAACTGCTTTCTCATGATAAAACTTTCACCCTCTTACTTGGTCTGGGTAACAATAAAGACGAGAGATCATTGTCTAGGATGGAAATGGCAGTGGTGATTTTCGAGAACCAAGAGAGGAAGAAGTGATGCATGCACATTTGGAAACGATAATGGTGAGTTAAAGTTTGATCATGATTTGGTATTGATTCGGTTTCTTCTCTTATTCACGTTCATCCCAATTTTCTATGTGAATCTTCAGATTAGGTGTCATCTCTCGTATCATATAGTTATTCCCTGTCACTTGCATGAAATAAGCAGCTCTCTAATTCTGAAACAGTATTCACAGGAGCGTCTGAAACTGATATCAGCCTCACTGATATTTTGACATTATGGCTTACGATCCAAATGGAAACTGAAGTTTTGAGGGTTATTGAACAGTAAATGTTCCCCATGTATCACATTACAAAACACATGTCTGCATTAAAAAATTTGATGTCAACTTTTTTGTGTGAAAATATGGTGTTCAATTGCCCAAAGATATCAAATATTGCACCTATAGTAAGATTTTTCTGGTGCTTGCACAGTGAACTACACAGAAGAGATAGTGACAAGCAACGACAAAATAGATATTTAAAAATCTATTTAACATTGCCTGTAAAGTATATACTTTCATCTCTTTTTCCAACTGCCTTGACTTTCTTAGTCATTCAAATACACTTAAGAACAGTGAATATTTCAATGTAGTAAAACATCATGGGATGAAAACAAGGGTATTATGCCTATTTAGATATCCCCCCCCAAGGACTCATATGACACAAATGAGGTTTTATCAGAGGTGGCTGGATCTAGAGTGTGTGACACTGGAATTGATTCATGGTACATTCAAGGGCACTAGGATTAAGGGTGTGAGTGCTACTTTCCCTACGATTTAGGATATCTGGAGAGATAAAATGTGCACAAATACTATATCACGGTCTCTTATTACTTTTGTTACCTTTTGGGCTGCATGAACTGTCTCCTCTAGGAAGCCTCTCTGCTAAGCTATCATGCCTTGGAGCCAAGATATTGTGGGGTGAAACTTCCACAAAGTCTGAGCTAAAGAAACCATCGCCCTTTAACTATGGAGGTCAGGTATTTTGTCTCAGTAATGAGAAAAACGTAACTAAGACACAGTGTCTACTAACAGGTATATCCAAGTAGCCATAAATCACATACCTATCACTTGCTTGATCAACATTGCTTGTTGATAAATTTCTATTGAAACGCATAGATAATCTTGGATTGAAAGAGGAGATATGGAGTTCAATCTTTGCTTTAATACATTTTTCCTTTGCATAGCTCTAACAGTTCCTGACCTCACTTCTAAAACTTAACTTACGTTTGTAGAATCTTCATTTACAATATGCCACCAATACTGCAGAATTCAACAATGCAAATACACTAGATGCCACCAAAAGATGTTTTTTAGTTCTGTGATTGTCAGAGAAATTAGATCCTTCTGAAAAGGTAAGTAAAACTCAATTAATATTCAATAAAACATGAGAAAATGTTTGTAGGTAAAATACATCACAGAATTAGGATAACAAAAAGAAAGTTTACAGAACCAGGACATTTATAAAAACCAGTTTAAAATACAGGAAACAAAAATAAACTTTAAGTATTATGAGATTCCAATAAAGTGTTTAACTTTTCACTGTTCTTCCTGTCACATTGAAACGGTAAATATAGAGAAAGTATTTATTATCTTTCTGAGTAGATTATGTGTGTTGTTTCTTTACAAATACATTTGGGGTAACGAAGTGTTGTCAAGAGATGGATAATGTGAAACCACCAAGTTTATAGTAACTTACAGTTATCATTACAAGTGACTGTCTTAATTTACTTCATGATTAGATTAGTATGAACAATATCAATGATATAATATCTCTTAATGCAGCATACACTTTGGTCTGTTTTCATTATCGGAAATATGTCTACCCAGTTGTAAGTATGCCTTTTGTCATAAGAAGGAAAGTTTGAACTTTTTTATTTTTCTCTATTGTCTTTATTTCATACGCTTTATGTTAGAAGGCAGCAAAAAATGTTTTATTGCACTGAAAAATAAAAAATACCCGGAATCATACATTATGTAATAAGTCTTGCTAAATCTTGAATTAAAAGTGGTTTTAAATCATTAGTGTCTCATAGATGAAAAATAAAGCAGTATAAAGACCATCAAAATTTAAATTTTCTTTCTTGAATTTCCAAAAAGATTTTTAAAATAATTTACATATACAACAGTGTACAAATCATATTATACAGCTTTTATTACTACAAAATGAATTCCTCCAAATAACTACTACCAAAAGCAAGAATGGAAGGTTTCTTTATCACTAGATTTATCACTTGCCCTTATGTAATACTTGTTCAATTATTTTCTGCTGATTGTATCTTTCAGAGTGTGAATATGGCAAAATGAACATGATTAACAAGGAAGAGGTGTTTTCTCAAGATAAAAATTTTACCCTCGTAATTGGTCTGGATAAGAATAAAGATGCATAATCAACATCCAGGGTAGTAATGGCAGTGGTGATTTACCAGGATGGACAGAACGAGTAAGAGGTGATGTGTGCACATCTGCAAAAGACTGTCATTTTTTTATTAAGTTTATTGGTACATTTTAGCTATACATAGTGATCATAATCATCACAGAGAATTTGTGCCATGATATATTTTGATTCTGCTATTTTCCCAATGGTGAAGTCAAGTTTGATCAAGATGTGACATTGATTGTCTCTTCTGTTAGTCATGTTCAGCCTAATTTTCTATATGGGTCTTCAAATTAGGTACCATCTCTCTTACCGCATAGTGTTTCCCTGTCACCTGCGCGAATATGTACATGGATCTCTAATTCTGATACACAGTTGCAAACACTGTTTTCACAGAGTCTTTGAAACTGATGTCAGCTTTACTGACATTTTGACATTGCGGCTCAGCATCCAAGTGGAAGTCATCCTTAGGTTTCTCACACGTCTTTATGCAATACTTGCTCATTTTTCTAGCTTTGTGTAATGACTTTTCCTGACTTCTAAAAATTTTTATAAAGTAGCCGTTTTTATGATTACAAAAACTGAACTACAGCATTTTATTTCATTTTACTTGTTGGATACAGTGTTCCACAGAGAAAATGTTCCTTCTTTTTTAATGATACATATTAATCCACATATTCTATGGAAATGTTAGTTATTTTCAGTTAATGGACATATAGTATGCTAACTGAACTAGGTCTCTCAAAGTGCATGTGTTATAGCCCTAGCACATGTGTTATAGCCATGCGTATGTGTGTGTATATACATATAACATATATAATATAAAGATGTATAGATATATTTCTGTTGTTATAGCCATATGTGTGTATAGTTTTATTTTAAATTTTATTTTAAAGAGAATAAAATGAAAGAGGGCAGTACAGAGCAGATCAGAACAGGACAACATAGCAACACAGTACTTTACATTAAGACAACCGGACATCAACAGTAGCTATATATATGTAGCTGTGTATAGTTTTTACGGGAGAATATGCAAAGAAAGCAAGCTGTAAATCAGAAAGAATGGCACAAAATGAATCTTGCTAGTTTGCTGAAACCTTCATCTTGCATTTTTCAACCTTCCCAATGATGAAATTGTAAGAAAATAATTTTTATTGCTTTAGCCACTTATTTTATGGAGTTTTTGTTTCATTTTCTTTTGTTTGACTTTGTTTTAATTGTTATCTGAGCAAATTAAGAAAACTATATGGTTTCTAATTTAAGGATATTTGAAACAATGCTGTCATGTTTTTTAAATTAAGTTTATTGGTTTATTTTAGCTATATATTGTGATCATATTCATCATAGAGAATTTGTGCCATGATATATTTTGGGTTTTTTTTTTTTTGGTACCAGGGACTGAACTCATGACCTCGCACTTGCCAGGCAGGTGCTTAAGCCACTAAGCTAAATCCCTGGCCTGCCATGATATATTTTGATTCTGCTTTTTTCCCAATCTTCTCTACAATCTTCTTTCCCAATCTTCTCAACCCCTCTTCCTCTCCCTATTTATAGAGCCTTGTTTCCATTTTAACCTTTTAATTATCAATTTTTTCTTTTATCATATTTCTTTTCCCCCTTTTTCTTCCACCATTCCTCTTTCCTTTGGACAATGTCTTCCCATTTTGTAGTATTTATTGTATATATTAGTTCTTATTTACTCTTTCAGTTTCTCACACCAGGCAGACAATATGATATTTACACACCTGAGTCTGACTTAGTTCACTGAGTATAGTGATATTTGCACACCCATGTTTATAGCTAAATCTTGGAAACAACTCAAATGCCCATCAGCCAAGGACTGGATAAAAAAGATGTGGAGTACTACTTAGCCATAAATAAGGATAAACTTGAAACATTTCTAGGTATGTGGATGCAACATGTCATATGTATGCTTATGCATTCCTGTGTTCTGGCGTAAATGGACTTACATTTCAATAAGGTATATATTAGAAGACATGTGTCTCAGTTACTTTCCTCACTGCTGAAACAAAATACCCAGTACTCACAAATTAATGGAGGAAAAGTTTATTTAGCTAACAGTTTGTAGAGGTTTCATTCCATAATCAGCTGTTTCCAAAGGAGAGAGGCATATGGATGGCAGAGAGGCAATAGTACATGGTGGCAGAAAATGATGAAAGTAACAAGTGAAGGACAAGTCTCTTTCTGTCCCTTATAGTGTATGTAAGCTATCCTATAGAGTGAGTGTAGCACTCACACTTAATTCCAGCACTGGACCATGAATCAGTCACAAATTCTAGATTCAAACACTTCTGAAAAGCCAGTCCTTGTGACTGCATGAAGCTTTTGAGGAATATCTAGATGCAGACCGTAACAGTGTATGTTACAATTTAATAAATAATAAGCACTCCAAAATGTTACATTTTAAGTATCCATGAGTAATGGATGTTTGTCAGAGTTCTCAATGACCTATATATCTATCATAAATTATTATTGTCAACCTGTTTAATTGTAGCCATATTGGTGCATAATATATGTTTGTGGGGTGGGGTGGGGTGGGTGAGTGTGGGTGGGTGGGTGTGGTCATGTATCCAATGATTAATAGAATTCATTTTCATTTTGAGATTATTGTCTATTTGACTATCAGTCTACCTGAAATATGTAAGTCATTTAATGTATTTTTTATTGGTTTACCTATCTTTGTCAAAATAACATATAGGATTTTTTCACTTTCTTTTAGTTTATATTTTTCCTTTAAAACTCTTTCAATATCTCACAGTGTATTTTAAAGTAATGGAGATTTAAAGTAGTACTAGTAACACTTGGTACTTCTTCACATGCACAGTGATATGAAAAATAATTTGTGTGCTTATTTGAAAAATTGCAAAGATCAATTATAACCTTAAAATAGAGAATTTTTGCCTTTACTTACAAAAATGTCTAATAACAATAGCTCACTTCTTTCACCAAGTAAAACACTTGTGAAATTTTGCAACACAGTCAAGTCATCGTAGAGACTTCCTTCCCCAGGACATGTCGTTTGTTCTGTTACTGTGTCATTTTCATATCAACAATCAGTATTGCCAAGGACTTACCAGGTAATACACAGTAAAAATATTTTTTATTGGCCCAACAATCATGTATTTTAAAACGAAATGGGACTAAAATATAATACTTTAATAAAAATTACTAATATGTCAAAAGTTAATTCTGTACCACAGATTAGAACCTTGGAACAAACTTGCTTTTCTTTCTTTGAGGAAAATAATGTAATCTACTTTCAGAATAGACAGAAAAAAGTTCATTCAGCACCAAATTTACATGGGTTTTTCCTATGTGATTCAATCAAAGCCTTGACATAATCATTATGGATGTTCCTGAAAATAGGATCTATTTTTGCTGAGTTCTCACTTTGAAAGATAAAATTATAGGTAGAAAACTGCAAAATTTTCGAAATTATATGAATTATTCCTGTAGGCTACAGTTAAGACAGACAAAGTTTTATGCATTTCATTGAAGGCTGAAATTTACAGAAAATTTTAAACTCTGCAGCATTCTTTTGAAGGCACTCTTGATAAATTCAATTTTTTTTTCTTCCAGAAGTAACCAGTAACAATGTGACATATATTTCATGGTTGACATAACTGGATTGAGAAGAAAATTATTCTACCCTATATTTTGTTAAAAAAATCTTAGAGATTGATGGTCTTCATTCAATGAAGCCAATTTCTGACAGGGGGTAAATGATTAAGTTTATCAATAACTTACCTTGAGAATTAGACAGTTCATTATTAATTGTAAATAAACATAAATTACAAATAATTTAATTTCAAATCAGCATTATGTATAATGGTGATTTATAGCATAATCTTAGTTAACTGAATTCAAATTACAGAAATTTTTAAAATTTATTTATAATGGATATTAATCTTTTGTGTTTTTTAAAAAATTAAGTTTTGAAAGGAATATAAAATTCTTTATTGACAACTGGTTGCCATTACTTGCAATAAAGTAAACCATATACAGGTGGATGAAATACTGCTTACTACAGAAGGTTTTCCTTGCCTTTGCTGAAACAGAATGAAACACTGAGGCTAACAAACTTATGTGTAAGGAACAAGTTGGGGCACAGGAAAACATGCAAGTCAATAATTTGATTAAAAATATTCTTCACTCATGTTGCCACCAGTTGCTAAATTGAGAATGCTTTTCACTTTCTAAGGAAGTTTCCATATATTCCACTAATCATGACATTTTAATATAAGAATTTCCATTTGTTGAAAGGAAAGGCTTACAAGAGGAATCTTTAAAAGTTTCCTTAACAAGTCTTGCTTAATTTATTCAAACAAAACAAGTTTTGTCTAGTTCCATCTGAGTGGGGCATTTGTCGGCAATGATAAAATTTGTCCTTTCATAAATTTTGCAGAGTAGCTGCTTCATTTATGTGACTAAAGACATAGATATGGACTCTAGTTGCTTTTAAATTTTCCAATTTCTTCTGTCCAATTAACTGCAGAATCATCTATTTAACATGAAAAATTATAATGTCAGGAAAATTTTCAATTTAACCTGAAGTGATTTATTTCTCAGATTGCACAGAATGAGTGTATCTCAGAAAAATGGGCTTACTGCTTATGGTTTTTGTCTTTGTCTGTGTTTGGAAACAAGAAGCATTTTATGTCAGTGTGTGTCTTGTGCATATCTATATGCCTGTGTATGTGTGTACATGCATACACATAGGCTCACACACTCAGAATAGTCCCTAGAAATATGAGTTTAAAAAAAATTCTGATTGAGCGTCACTTGGAAAATATATAGAAAAGTAGAGGAAATATGCCAAGATAACAAATACTCTTTTATGATGAAGGAAACAAAATATTATTTGTTCATAGTTACCAGTGTTTTGATAAACAAACAAAACAAAACAAACAAAGCAACAACTTCCCAATACTACTTTCGAATCAACATGTTTCACTTGATTTTCATTGAAATGTAGATTTTTTTCACACTAATAAATCAAAACCCAAGACCCTAATTTTTATATATATGAAGTGACTGACATTCTTATCCAGAAGAAATACTTTAATATTTATTAGTAGATTCTTGAAAATACATATGAGTATTTCATTCAGCTTCTCATATTGAAATCTCACTCCTCAACTTTTCTCTTTAGTTAATGTTACTATTTGCCACAAATATTTCTCACTGTGTCAGGTAGCCACAAAATTAAGCAATTGCCTCTAACTGATTTTTCTCTTATGTCCAATCCCCCAAACTCTCTAGTACTACTAAAAAAAAAGACTTATTTGTACTGGAAAAGTAAGGATATTGGTAACTTTCCCTCTTTAAATTACTTCAGCTTCAATAATAGTTATCTCCTAAAATATAAATATATTGCTCCTTTTATATTGCTTGCCTTCTCTTTTAGTAACCAGTTTCTGTAAGCAACTACAAGTAATCAAACAATATAGTTGTACACAGAATAAAAGAAGATTCTCTACCACTCCCACAGCCAAACATCTCTGTATTTAGTCACCATTTCTGGTTTTGGCTCTTTTAATGATTAACACTGTACAGATAAATAATACATGTATAATTTTGTTTATTGATGCATGCATTCAACTCAGTATTTATTGTGCATAAAAATGGGAAAACATAAATTATGTTCACTGTATTTCTTTTCTCCTCTTTTCAAATTTTATTTCCATTTTTTGTAATTTGAACAACTAGAATTGTAATTTTAACAATTAATTTTATAATTGCAATATTTAATGTACTTATTCAATAATAAACTCTTCATTATAGACTAGATTTAAATTTACAGGAAAAAATAATTAGTATATTCTCCATTGTCAGTGTCACTATTATTAGCCTCAGATACATTTGTGGACATTTGTTATAATGATGGGCTTGTACTGACACTGTTAGTAAAGTCTATCCTTTATTCACATTGTTTGTGTTTACATTGCATCTTTTTCCTTCGAGGATTCCATCTAGAACAGAGCAATGTTCGAATGCTTTCCTGAGGCATTTTTGTCACTGAGGGTTTCCAAAATTTTGCTCTTTCTTTGAGTACTTCAATAATTTTCAGATGTTTTGGTGAGATATTTTTTAAACTGTCATTTGATTCATGTTTTAAAACCAGATTTACTATAATGGGAGTGAGGCTCTGGATTAATGCGAGAGACACTACAACTAATGTGCCCATCCTGTCATCCCAATGTCAAGGTTCACACCCCTAATATGACTTCTCACTAGTAACTTTAATCTTGATCACCTGACTGAGGAAATATTTGTGAAGTTTCTTGGCAAAGTTACTCTTGTGTATTCCCATCCCATTCAATATTATTTGGAAAAAGTTATTAGGTGATGTTTGCATTTGAATGAGCAATTAGAACACAATTATTTCAAAGGAAGGCATAATTATTACTGAAGTTTTCTGTATTGAATATTATTTGCCTATCACTTCTATTAATTAATGTATTTATTTATCAAAACAGTAATTGAACTAAGGTTTCACTTTTATATGTGCTACAATGCTAGAAATTTCCCTTTAAACCCTACTATATCAACACATTTTGATAAATTATATTATTATATCAATTTATTTCAAATTTCTTTAAAGTTTTGTGAAGTATCTTCTTTGAACCATATGCTAATTATAATTGTGTTGTTTAATTTCTACATATGTTTGATATCTAGTGATTGTATTGATTTCTACTATAGTTATATTTTAATGAGAACATATATAGCTTTTTTAAATTCATTAAAATACATTAATATATTTTTATTACCTAGAATTTTGTTTATCTTCATGAATGTCCCATACAATCTGGTGAGTAATGAATATTCTGCTGAGTGTAATGAACTATTTTGCAAACGTAACTCCTGGATAGTTGATCCTTTTACTTAAGATTGTATTTTCTTTCTGGAAAATCAATCCTTTAATTTTTATGCCGTGTATCTCCCATAATTTTCTTTGCTCTGAATTCAACATTGTAAAAAGAAAACATTTATTTTATATTATTTTAATTAATGTTAGCCTGGCATAACTTATCTTTCCCCATGCTTCCCATTATTCTTCACTATATAAGTTTTTTAGTTTTTTTCCCACCAATGGGTTTATCATAACCAAAGATTCCTACATTTTAACTAATTCTCAGTTCATAAAGATGTTGCCTACATTAAGTAGTTAATTTTCTGTGCTTATTTCTTCTTTTATTTTGTTCTTTTATGTACAATTGCTTTTATTGTCATTGAAGAACTTCTTTCTGTGCTTTTTAGCATGTCAGGCCTATTGGTAATAAATTCATGTTTTATTTTTGCTTGTTTGTTTGCTTGTTTTGAGCTGGAAAAAAATTCTCCTTCACTATTAAAAGATAGAATTTCTGTATGTGAGATTCTATTTACTTTGCTTCTTCCTGAGATAATTTATTTTATTTTATTTTATTTTGTCCTTTTGCATATTTTCTGATGATCAGTAAACTGTAATTCTTATTCTTTCTCATCTATTGGTAAGAGTGTTCATAGCCAAACCATCCATTTACTTCTGGCAAGATTTTTTTTCATTTTCTACAATTTGAAAATCACATGCCTGCAGGTCATTCTGTTGTGGTTAGTATTTGTTCTGTTTTTGGTATCTATCCTGATTGGTTTTAACTGAGCTTTAATCATCTGTGTTTGGAATTGATTGGACAATATTCTTGCACATTATTACTTTGAATATCTTTGATGTGCTCTCTCTTCTTTTAGTTTGTCATGTGCATGTATTTTACTTTTTCAAAAGCTTCCAGGTTTTCTTTGACCTGTCTTTATGCTTGCTGATTTTTAGCAGAGATGTGTACCTTCTATTTCTCACAACTCCCATCTCTTCATTTATACTACCTAGATATTGTTGCCAGAGTTCCATTAGAAACCTTTAACACATTAATCATAGTTATTTTAAATTACTTGTTCTGATAATTGCAACATTCATGTGGTATCTTAATCTTGCTCTAATGCATGCTTTGTCTCCTCAGACAGTTTTTATTGTCTTTTACCACACATTATAATTTTTTTGTTGAAAGGTACACAATCTACATCAGCTAATAGGAACTGAAACAAAAAGGCTGTTAGTGTGAGACTTACGTAAAGCTGCTAAAGGTTCAGCTGTATTTAATTTTTGCTATGCTCAAATAGCTGAAGTACTCTAGTTTTTTGTTCATTTGTTTGTTACTGTGTTCATTTCATTGTATCTTTTAAGATAGTTTCTGTGCCATAAATATATATATATATATACACATATATACATTTTTTGCTACAATGTATTGTTAGTATATTTCTGTTACTTTGCATCTAAAGATTCATGAAAGCATTCCATTTGATTCAGTTCTAAAAGGTTTAAATTATTATTTGTTTTTATATTTTTAAAGCAATATGTATATTGTTCTCTGTTTTAAATTAAAAAGTTTTAACAAATCTACAACCAAAATTTCTTGCATCATAATAAAGTAGTATGTGATATATGCATTGTGTAATTTTCAACTCAGGTTAAACTTACTTATTTCCTCAATCGTTAATGATTTCTTTCATAATAGTACGTTTGCTGTATATAATGATTAAATTATTTAAGAGAGCTGATACATGTACATTCAAAATCTTTTTTCTATTTCTTTGAAATACAAAGTATGTTAGCATCATGTTGCTGGTGCACAATACTCAACACAAACATATTACAGGAGAAGCTTAGTTTGGCTCACTGTTTGAGTGATTCTGTCCATGGATAAACTGGCTTCAAGGCAGAACTGCCAGGACAGAATGGCATAGTGGATCAAAGCTGTTTACTTCATAACTGCTAGGAAGAAAAGCAGAGGAACAGCCCCAGAGAGAGTGGAAGAGAAGGAACAGATGTACATCCCAACGTCACATCTCCATGACCCACCCAGAAACACCCAGGAATGTGCTTTAATAATCCTAGTTTCTCTCCAGCCAATCAATTTGACAGTTTAAGTCTCTTCTACAATATAACTTATTCAGTCACCTTACTGTCCAATAGTATTTTACGTATCTTTTTTCTGTTTAACTGTAGCTTATTACCAACTGGTTTACTTTTCCATATCACATTTGTCTTTTTACCTCCCTCATCTAACCTTTGGTTAGGAACATTTTAGTCTCCATTTCTATGAGACCAGTTCCTTTAGACATCACCTATGTTTGAGGTCACTTGACACTTATAGTTCAGTGCCTAGATTATGTCACTTAATATAATGACCATTTCTATGAATATTGACAGGACTCTATCTTGATAACTGCTGAATAGTATTTTAATAGTATTTTAATGTATACATATACCACCTTATCTTTATCAAGATATTTAGTTTGTTACAATGTTTTAACTATTCTGAGTAGCTCTAAAACTTGTTGGGTTTATAAATGTCTATTTAACATTGATTTCATGGATTTTGATATTTTCCCAGTAGTGAGACTGCTTGATCATATATGGTAGCTGCATTTTTACTTTTTTTTTGAAAAAGTTCCATAATGATCTTCATAATGGCTGTATTAAATTACATAACAACAAAAGCATGAAATGGTTTCCTTTCTCCACATCTTCTCCAACACTTGCTCAATTTTGCTTTTGATAATAGTCGTTCTAATTATAATACAATAAAATTTCACTTTAGTTTTGATTTTTACCTATGGTTAATAATATTGAACATTTTCATATACCTGTTGGTCAGTATTTTGTCTGGCTTCAAGAAATGTCTATTTAGGCAAATTGCCAATTTTTAATCAGGTTATTATTTTGTTGGCCCTTTTTAGTATTAAATTTTTAAAGTTCTTTCTACAGTGTAGATAATAATTTTATCAGATTATAATTTTCATTTAATTTTTCCCATTCTCCAGGTTTCTTTACTCATCATTGTTTCCTTTGCTGTACAGAAGCTTTTTAGTGTTATATAATCTCATTCATCTATTTTTCCTTTTCTTTCCTTTTCATTTGGAACTTTATATTAAACATCCTGTGCATTCCAAAATCCTGAAGGATTTCCTGTATGTTTTCCCTTCTAGTTTCACATTTTATAATCTTACACTGATATTCTTAATTGATTTCAAATATTTACTGCTTCACTGACTTTGTGTACAAGGCTCTACCCTCCACAAGTGTTCCTCTAGGGGCATAAACATTGCTGTTCCCACCCTTAAATCCCTTCCATGTCTTCAGTTTTCCTAATTTACTTCCATGTCCAGAACTCCACAGGCTAATATTTCTACTCTTCCATGAGAAAGAAAACACTGGAGAAGAATTGAGATGTAGGGATTCCTTTCTCTCAGGTTGGAAAAGGCACTAATTATGTGCCTTTTCACAGAATGTAAGATGTTATTACATTGTCTTAGGAGACATCATAGTTCTATTATAAAATGGTTGTTCTTCTGAAACAGGGCTTCTTTTTCAGACCTCTTTCCTGGTCAGGTCCTGTGAATGTGGTAGGGTTACTGCAGGTAAGGCCCATGACAATAAGTACTCACATGGAAATGTGAACCCTAGAATTTTATCACTCTCAAGCTGGGCCACTGTCAGCCTCCAGTAATTTATCAACGTTATCACAAATGCTGTTACAATATGCAGGTAATGTGGCTTCCTTTCTTTCTCTGAAGATCTCAAACTTCAGTGTCTTCATAAACTTCAGAATGTAGTTTTTTTCTGTGACTATTTCTTTTAGAAAGCAAAGTCATTGATTTTCAATTTGCTTAGATTTTTCTTGCCAAAAGGATGATACAACAGTAAGCTTAATCTTCAATTGTTTTATTAAAAATTAGTTTTCTTTGATTTCATATTAACCTTAGGCAAATTTATGCTTGCACTCATTTTCCTCTTACCATCTCTTTGCCCTCAACCTCGTATCATTAATTTTTAATACAAGATATTTCTTACAATGTTTAGGTATTTTTCTGTATTCTTGATATTTGGACAGTGCATGTGCAAAATCAAGTTATGTAGTGACTGTCATGTGTTCTTTCCAATGCACTGAAGTGTGAAGTGTTAAAACAAGCAATATATTTCTCACTTCTGAGAACTGTTCTCGTAGTCTGCTTTTTCACACACATACACACACACACACACACACACACACACACACACACACACTATTTTCCATTGTCTATCTCCTATTCTCTGGCAGTCATTTGACCCTTACTTGTACTCCTAGATTGTTAATATAGATTAATTAACAATTCCCTGCTGTATCAGATTTGCTTCTTTTTGGTTCGACCATCTTAAGGAATTCATTTTATTAGAAATTTTATATTAAATTTTGAAGTAAGGGTATTTCTGAATTTCAAGAATTCTTCATTTCTTTATGTTTATGACCTTTTTCCACTTTCAAATAATTACTTTGTTAAATGATTAAATATAAAAACCTGAAGATCTAACTGAATAAATTTATTTTTTATTTTATAATTTCTGTCATATCCATTTCCTCTGTAGAAGTTATTCTACTTGTTCATCTTCTTCATCATGATTTCAGGTGCTATTGTTCTTCCTTAACTATTTGCTCACCCTTTAAATATATATATATATATATATATATATATATATATATGATATTTTTTATTTTTGTTTCATTTCTAGTTGAAATATAAGAATCTATTTTTCTTACTTGCATTTTATAAATATATCTCTATACTCACATAATTCTTATGAATATTCTAAATATGTGAATTTCCAATACTTATCTAAAATATACAAATATATTATAAATAGATGCAGCTTGAGACCATACTCATAAGTGAAATAAATCAGACTTGCAAGTTTAGATATCCTATTGTTTCCCTAGTATAAAAAACTTAAAAAATAAATAAGATTCAAAATGTACAATAGATATTGAGAGAGTGAGAGGGGAGGACATTGCTCAGAAGGAAAAGACAAGTAGGTTGGGAGGAAGGAGAAAGAAAAGAAGGGAAAATATTTTATACACACACACACACACACACACACACTCACACACATGATAGATAATTATACCGCTAATACCACTAATCTCTGTTGGTTCATCAGAAGTTTTGTGCTTTCATTTTTGATCATTTGTTCATCTGTTCCTCTTGTTTTATTTTAAAGAAGATAAAACAGAATAAAACCAATCAAAACAAACTAGTATAAGAGATACAGGACTTCATAACATTATGAAATCAACAATCGTTACCATAATGCCTCTTGATGTTTTCAAAATAGCTGCAGATACCTTCAGAGATTGTAAAAATCAAAAAGAACAGAATAGAATCAATAAAAACAAAACAACAATTGTAAAAAAGAACTTCAAAACCAGCCAATAGTAAATCCAAAATTGCTACCATAATATATCTGGCCCTCTTCGAAATAGCTGCTCCTGCCATTGGATTTGACATAATCAAACAAAACAAAAGAGAATAAAACCCAACCCAACAAAACAATAGAGATGATTTAGGACTTCAAAAACAAGACCATAGGGAATCTGGTCTGGGAGGGGCTAGGGTCTGGCTGTTACAGTCTGCAGGGGGCCCATGCATAGTGCAGTTTCCATGTGGCCTTCTTCTCTCTACCCCTAGTCCACAAATGGTCCATGCCTATATCTTGTAAGCTGAGCAACTGCTTTGAAGATAACAACACACAATAAATAAGCATGTAAGAGAACATAAGAAATTGCCAAGATAATCACTGGACACACTGCCTGGGACCACAGCGCTGGTCAGACACTGTCTGTTTTTGTTTAGAAGATGTGGTAATAAACTTTCATAATTACCAGCATAGGCTCATGCTAGAAGCTTGAAGATTCCCTGTTCCTTCTTTCTGAAAGGTAGGTAGTTTTGGAGACTAAAACCAGAGGATGCAGTAAACTTTCAAATCATGTACTCTTTCCTGTCCTGTGTTACAACAGTCACTCTTAGTATATAGAGATAGAAAGACAGCCAAAAACAGAAACCAGGTCCATTAATACTGCTTTGAAATTGAGTGCTCATGATAAAGCAATATCACCCTTGTTGAAAGCACTACCATATTCATTAAAAAAAAAAAATCTTTAGAACTTGGAACTACCTTGTAGATTTTTCTGACTGTATTTGAAATAATTATATATTTTCATAGGATAAAAAATGTATTACTAACTGAAAGAGAAAAGTCCTAAGGAGATAATCTACATAAGACCAATTTCTTTGGTTTAATATATATTCAAAGTTTTACATTCCCATGTAAAAGGAATTCAAAATATTATACGTGTGCATACTATGTATTATATATACAGAGTACTTTATTTTATATAGTGCTTGATGATGAAATACAGAAGATCATCAGGGAAAACAGAATGTCCTATAATTGTAACTTATACTAACTTTTAATGAAAATGTTCAGTAATATGAGGATTTTTGACTCTCGTCTCTTTATAGAGCAACCCCCGAGAGGATAAAGAACAATTCTCTGTTTGCAGATGAAAACTGGAAGCAGAGGTAATCATTTCATGAAGTGTCCAGACAGCCTAGATTTGAAAAGGAAAAAAAAAAAATATAAGCAAATAAATCTCGAATAAATTGTCTACCAGAGGGAAATTTCACATTTATAATGAAAAAGTTTTATCTCAGTAGCAGCTACACTTATCCTCTTTTATTGGAATTGATTATCGTTTTTTATATGAATGAAAGTTTTAAGTATTTTCCTAAATCGATTCATCCATGAAAGTACTTAGTTCTATGAGACCTACTGAGTCTTTTAAATTGCTATTGATCAATAAATACATTTGGATGAAATCAGTCACTTAAAATTATTTGGCCAAGTACTTATCTACCAAATTATATGAGATTAAAATCTTACATGACTTCATAAGTTGCAGTGTTTCTATTCAATGATATTGATTGGTCCCAGGATACTATCAATTAAGGATTTCTCTATTTCCTTTCAAAAACTTATTTAAATATAGATTTGTAAGGGTCAAAATCATCTGGATAGTTTTCCTTTTAAAAAGTAAACTACTAATTATGTTCCATAGTATAGTACTTTTATTATGACAGAGAAATGGAATAAACAAAATAAACAATAAGGTACAATAGTTAGACTTTTTCTATTTTAATAACAGTAGTGACAGACTATATTCTGAAGATAATAAGAGAAATTAACATATATTTGCTGCTGTGGAGCAATAGCCTCCATGTTAACCTCTATATTTCTATAGAGATATTTTAATTATATACAAATTAAAAATTATATACAATTAAAAATTTCTACTTTACAGATGAAAAATCTAAAATGTAAAGTGCTTAAATAGTGGGCCAAAATAAAAGAGATAAAGAAGGTAACTACATATTCATTAGTGGAAAAATTCAAGAGGAAGAAATAACAATTATAAATATATATGCACCAAATACAGGAGCACCCAACTATATAAGACAAATAATAAAGGACCTGAAAAACCAAATACACAAGAACACAATTATAACAGGGGACCTTAATACCCCATTGTCACAAAGAGATAGATTGACTAGACAAAAATCAGCAAAGATATAATAGAACTGAATCATACCTGTGAGCAATTGGACTTAGCAAGTTAAACTCAAACCTCATAGAAGAGAGGAAACTGTAAAGATTAGAGCAGAAATCAATGCAATTGAAACTGAAAAAAATACAAAGAATTAATGAATCAAAAAGCTGCTTTTTGAGAGAATAAACAAAATTGACAAACCTCAAACTAACCTTATCAAGAAAAAGAGAGAAAAAACCCAAAATCACACAATAAGGGCTGAAAAGAGTGAAATTACTACAAATCCCATGGAAATTCAAAAGATCAAAAATACCTACTTAGAACACATAGAGTGGAAAACACAGAGGAAATGGACAGATTTCTAGAAATGTATAAACTGTCAAAGCTCAACCAAGAAGATATAGCAATTTTGGATAACCCAATATCAGTTACTGAAATTGAAAATGTAATTAAAAATTTAGCAACAAAGAGAAGCCCAGGTCCTGATGGATTCATGTCTAAATTCTACAAGACATCTACAGAAGATTTGATTCCAATACTCGTTAAACTCTTCAATGAAACTCACAAGGAAGCAATCCACCCTAAATCATTCATGGAGGCAAGTATTACTCTCATACCAAAACTGAAGAAAGACCCAACCAAAAAGGAGAACAATAGGCCAATCTCACTAATGAACATTGATGCAATGATTCTCAATAAAATACTGGCAAGTAGAATGCAGCAAATCATCAAGAAGATTATATATCACAACCAAGTGGGATTCATTCCAGGAATGCAGGGATGGTTTAACATACAAATCAATAAATATAATACACCACATCAACAGAGCCAAAAACAAAAACCACATGTTCATTTCAATAGATGCAGAAAAAGCTTTTGATAAAGTAAAACACATGTTTCATGATAAAAAAAAAACCCTTCAGAAACTAGGAGTACACAGTGTCTACCTCTATCTCATAAAGGCCATCTGTGAAAAACCAACAGCCAACATTATACTAAATGGACAAAAATTGAAATCTTTCACTCTAAAATAAGGAACAAGGCAAGGCACGCCTATTCAATATAGTTCTGGAAATACTAGGCAAGGCAATCAGACAAGAAAGAGAAAGAAAAGGAATAAACATAGGAAAGGAAGAAGTTAAATTGTAACTATTTTCAGATGACATGATACTCTATATAGAAGACCCAAAAAACTCCATTAAAAGACAACTAGAAGTAATAAACAAATTCAGCAGTGTAGCTGGATACAGAGTCAACACTAAAAAAATCAATAGCATACACAAACAAAAAACTCCATGAGAGAGAAATTATGGAAATATTGTCTTTCACAATAGCATCTAAAAAAACAAAATACTTAGGAATCAACCTAAGAATGTAAAAGATCTATATGCTGAAAATTATGCTATGCAAAAAAAGAACTTTAAAGAGCATATTAGAAAATGGAAGCATATTCCTTGCTCTTGGTTAGGAAGAAACAACATTATGAAAATGGCCATACTCCCAAAACTAGTATAAAGTTTTAATGCAATCTCAATCAAAATACCATTAACATACATCACAGATCTAGAGAAAACACTCCTAAAATTCATTTGGAAACACAATAAATCTAGAATAACAAAGACAATCCTGGGCAACAAAGGCAAGGCAGGAGGAATCTCAATTCCTGACTTGAAACTATACTACAAAGCCAGTCATAAAATCAGCATGGTACTGGCAAAGAAGTAGACCTGAGGAACAACAGAACAGATTAGAAGATGCAAACACTACAGCATAGACACTCAGCCACCGTATATTTGACAAAGGGGCTAAACATGTTCACTGGAAGAAGGATAGCCTCTTTAATAAATGTTGTTGGAAAAATTGGCTCTCCACATGCCAAAGACTGAAACTAGACTTGTGCCTATCACCATGCACAAAACTAAAATCTAAATGTATCAAAGATCTAAACATTTAAACAGAAACACTTAATCTACAGGAAGACAAGTTACATAGATCACTTGGAGACATAGAGGTAGGCAGAGAATTCATGAACAATATGCAAAGTGCACGGAAAACACTTCAAAGAAGCAACAACTGGGATCTCATATTATTGAAATGTTTCTGCACTTCAAAAGAAATCGCCATCAGAGTGAAAAGAAAACCCACAGAATGGGAAAGAATTTTAGCCAGCAAACCCTCAGACAAAGGACTTATATCCAGAACATATAAAGAATTGAAAAACATCAAGACCCCAAATTCAAAGACCCTTTCCAAAAATGGGCATCTGAGATGAACGCACATTTCTCAGATGAAGATGTACAAATCGCAAATAAATACATGAAGAAATATTAACCATCACTGGTCATTTGAGAAATGCAAATTAAAACAACATAGATATTTCATCTTACTCCAGAAAGAATAGCTGCCATCAAAAAATCAACTGATAACAATGTTGGCTAGGAGTGTAGACTTGTACAGCCATTATGGAAATCACTATGGAGATTTCTCAGAAGACTAGGATTGGAAGTTCCATTCTAACCAGCTATTCCCCTCTTGGGTATTTTCCCAGAAAAACTGAAAAGGTCATGTCACAGTGATATATGTGCACCCATGTTCATAGCAGCACAATTTGTAATAGCTAAATCTTGGAAACAAACAAAATGCCCATCAACCGCAGAGTGGATGAAAAAGATGTGGTATTTTTATACAAAGGAATATTGCCGAGCTATAAAAAGGATGTTCCTGAGGCTTTCATAGGTAAATGGAGGCAACTTGAGACTACCCTCATAAGTGAAATAAATAAGAATCATATTTATAAATATCATATTGTGTCTCTAGTGTAAAAAGTAATAATAACTGTAAGAGTAATAAAACCCACAATGTTAATTGCTGTTGTAAAACAGAGAGGAAAAGTTCTCTAAAGGATATAACTGCATATCTGTTTATGTCAGATACATGACCATATTACTAAGGTATTGTTGGATCATTGAACAAAACTGTTTGCAATCTTACTGTTTCAATGTCCACTTTGAATACTTTGATTTTGTAACTTGAACAACTATTTCTAAGATGACAGTATGTAATTTATCAACTAGTGATTTCTTCCTGTTCATTTTTTGAAATTCTGTATTATTTGTATCCTTTCGTCTGTTTTGATTTTCTATCTCTTCAAATAATTCTTTTTAAAAATGAAATGAGCCAATAGTCACATATCTTGCTGCTAGCAGCAATAATGACTCTTCCTAATTCCAGATTCCAGTCGGCCCTGTTCTCATTATCCTTCTCTTTCTTTTTCTCTGTTTATCATGAATGTGCTAACATGGTCCTATGACTCAATCCCACCTGAAGTCAAACCACACAGTGAACAAGCACTGACAGTTAAAAATGAAGTGTTAAATTGTGAATTACCACCATAGATCGAGGAAAGAGAGAATATGTGTAAAATATTAAAGTTTCATTGAGGAAATTATGTGACATATTATTCTTTCACAAAGAGTATAAGAAAATAAGCCATTCTTTTTCAAGTCAAAGGAGTTTTGAGCAGACTATACAAAAAGTCTTATATATTATCAACTACAATTCTAACACACATCTGAGCTAAAGAAATGATTGAGTCTCTCTGAACATATGGATGGATAAAATTTCAGAAATAATATCCTCACTAGTAAAATGCCAAAGATGAATGTTTTGCATCCATCAGTTATGGGTCTTATGAGAAAAAAAATCTTAGCTCCATATAGATTGGGATTTCTTCCAGGAAAACCTCACAGAAAATGCTTAAGAATTCAATAAAGAATATTAAAGAGAAATTCCTCAAAACCACAGTATATAGGGTGAAATATGAGAAAAAAAAATGCTCCTGGAAAAAATTGTCAGTCATGATACAAAACTACACAATTCTCCCAGGTCTCATGTGTAAACAATTATTTATAGGATCTTCGGAAAATGCATCTTGGAAATAAATTTTTAAGCAGTTTCTAAGCTCAGAGACATGACATGAAGCTAAGAAATGTCAGTTTAATAAGATAGCTCTAGCATCTTGTCCTCCATTTCAACTTTTTTCAAATTAAAATGATCAGAAAGAATAGTCAATTCTCAAAAAGCCTCACCCCTAGTGATCTCAGGCCATAGTTAAATAAGAAGAGAAATATTTTAATGTATTTGTAACTGACACTATAAAATTGTACTCATTACTGTGGGACTTCACAAGATACCTTGCATGTTTTCACAAGATACCTTGCAAAATACTTAAATTTAATCTCCTCAAACATTTATTGTTTCTTATGGTTAAAATCTTCAATACTCTTTCTTTTGGGATTTTGAAATATACAGTACATTAGTGTCATCTATAGTTACCCTACAAGAACAACCCACAATTTGCTGACATTTAAATGTAATTTATTACTCGTTGACCAACATTTTCCAAGTTCTCCCTTTCACTGACTTCCCTGGGCCCTGGTAGCTACCATGCCACCCTCAACTTCTACAACACTGACATGTTTATATTCTACATGTAAATCATTTGTTATTTTACTTACCATGATAATTTTCAGTTTCATCCATCTTGCTGCAAAAGGAAAGGATTTCACTATTTTCATGGTAAAATAGGATTGCATCGTGCATATTTACTGTACCATATTTTCTTTGCCCACTCATAATTCAGTAGAAACTAAGGTTGTTTCCATTTTTTGGCCCTTTGAATAGGTCTATAGTAAACATGGAAGTGCAGATGTCTTTATGACTTAATGATTTAATTTCCCCTGGATATATACCTGCAAAGGGATTGATAAATTATACATGGTATTTCTATTTTTAATTTTTGAGGACATTTCATAGTATTTTCCATGCTGGCTACATTAACTTATTACTTCAACAACAGTGTGCAAAGAAGAGAGAATTATTAAATGAGACTAGACTTTGATTATTATACAGATTGTGATTTAAGTTTCTTAAATAAGAGATGGTTAGTATCTAAAATTACTAGAAAAAGTTTTATGATCTGAAAATTCAGAAGTTCTGCTCAAAATTTCTTTCAAATGATGATGGGGAACTAGCAGCATGGATTTGTTTCTAAAAATTAATACAGTTTATCCAGGTATTCCAAGGAAAAGGAACATGAAAACTGTACAATTATTGTTTTGATAGGGAATACAGAGAATATAAGTAAACAGGGGTTACTTGGAGCTGGAGCAGTAAAAGTATAAAGACATGAACTTTAGAAAAAGTTAGACATGTAAGTAGAGCTAAAAACACTGGTTGTGTAGACTTAGAGAAGAAATCTTTTTATAAGAAATAGAGACTGGAAAGCATCAAAACTCTACACATGAAACAGCATAATATAATCTATTTCCTAACTAAAAATATTATCAGGAATAGAACTAGAAATAAAGTCCAAAATATTTCCCATTTTAGGGTTCTTTTTTCTTCTTGCCATTAATTAGTTTAAAGAGACGGTCTGAAATTGCAACATGTTCAAAGATCTTTCTAATCCCTTGATCATTTCAGCAAATATGACTCTGTGGCTATTGGCAATTAAAAATGCAATTACTGTTTATATTGTGACAAAATTAAATGCTAGCTCTTACATCTTTCATTGTTTTCTAATTTTTGCTTCCCCACTAATAGTATAAAAATTAATATCTAGAGTGAGTATTATAATAGAGAAGTAAAGAGAAAATGAGGCTACTATTTTCCTGTTCTTTTGCAACCATTTTCTTTATAATAACAGGCTAAATTGAACTTTAGGAAGGGAAATAGTACTATGTTATTTCCGGAACTTAGGAGATTTATCAAATGAAGAGGGAGGTATTGGAAGTGTAGAAAGAAAAATGTTAGTTGTCTTGGGACATTTTACAAAGGAGAGCCTTAGAATAGAGGTTACATGCATCAAATACATTGATAGTTTGGGAGCTGCTAAAAGTAGAGTATTACTACAATGCAACCTAATAGTTTAAATACATTAATTATCATAGGAAAGAACAAAGTCTATTGTTCCCAGATGTTATATTAGACCTACTAATTTCTGTTTAATGTATGTAATCAGGCTTTTAAACTTGCACCATTTATTTAAAGCATATATAATCTGCACAAGCTTAGAGCATGTTAAATCACTGAGATGCCCGTTCATCATTGCTTAGGAAAAAAAAAACTTGTAGAAGGAAAATTCCTAACATATTATTAGAAATCGATCAACAAGTTCAATTAAATTCTCAATAAATACAAAGCATAATCAATCTCCCAGTAATAGTGTAACACTATTTCATGAATATGATTTCATTTCTGATAATAATAAAAATCCTAGTAAACATAGATACATTGCATGGTCAAAATAGTTAAAGAGCTACTTTTAAATAATATCTAATAAATTAAGATATAACTTTTAATTAAAATATTATGAAATTAACATCCAAGGCACGTGCATATATACTAAATATTTGTACAACTTACTACCAGTCTCTAATGGTGTGCATCACTATGTTTTCAGTGAACTTTTATTAAATTAAATGAGATAACTTATTACTAATCATCAAACTGGGTGTTCTAATAAGTGATCAAATATATACCTTAAAAAGTAAACTTGATTGTCAATTCAATCCCCAGTACCCCCCCCAAAAAGAGAGTAAAAAAACCTTATATGGACAAAATCATACATGAAAGTTTGACTATTTTTGTCCATTGCAGTAGCATTATTTTGATTATAAATGACAATATTCTTCCTATTAGTATCCTTGAACTGGGGCATTAAAATTCTAGACAATGAAAATAATTCATCAAATATAAAGTAAAAATATTTTCAAAGAAATAGTCATACAAACTCTGGTATTCATGTCTAGACCTTCCTTATTGAGTATTTGGTAGTGACCATTCCCTAACATAATTAAATAAACAGTTTACTGACCAATGTCCTTGGCTTCTCTACCTCTCAATGCATTTTTGTCATCTGTCCCTATTTCTACATTGCTGGATTCTACATTCCTTTTACTAAGACCCCAGATATCTTAATACCTATGACTGCAAGTGAGTTAATTTTAGATACTGAATTATATGGCACCCTATTTATTTATAGGAACATGTTTCCCATATACAAATGCTGTAAAATGCTAATTGCCTGTTTGTTAAGTGAAGTACCTTCTTTGACCTGGAGTTCTTTGTAGTTCTTACCTAAATTAAATAAGTGTGCTTTCTCTGATTTTATTTTTAAATATTGAAAGTAAAATTATCTTCATGCTCAAAACTAGAGCTAAAATTGTTTCTAACGCCAAAAGTCTTGTAACAGATTGCTGGTTGTCCATTATTCTCTTCTTCAATAATAGACACTTTCAAATATTAGTTCAGTATCTGACCACTCTTCTAAAGTATATGTGTGTACATTCACATATGTAATTGTAAATGAAATATTAAGATACCTGAACTCATTTAAAACATTGGAAAAATTAAAATTCTCAAAAATTATGACATATGTATTCTGTGCTAAATCCCAGAAAGAAATAAAAATTGTAGATCATATTAAATGTATATAATTCAATGTTCAAAATGGAAATTTCTAACTAATAAAGTTTAATTAAAAGAGCTAAATTTGTTAAGATATATGAATTATAAAAAGTAAAGAAAGAGAAAATAAAAACATAAATTTATTTATCAAATTGAAATTATACATATCTGTGGGTACATTTCAAATTTACAGAACGTGATAGGAAAAATTCTAAAATTGTCCCTAACAGTGAAATTCTCTCCTCCACTATTTTAGCAGTTTACCTAAGTATGTATATACTTAAATGAATTCAGAAGGTAAACTAATATATCTGAAGTATTAAAGCAAATATTTTTCAAATTTATAAGAAACTAAATAGAATTCATTTCTAATGGTTTTTATGTATACTAATGTTATCAATATACATATTATATGTGCTTTTATCAGAGCAATTATAGAGAGCTAAACCCTATCAAATATTATTAATTTTATACCCTTAAGAGTTTTTATATCCAAGTGAATAGAGAATCAAATGTGTAGATGAAGAAGAAGAAGAACAAGAAGAAGAAGAAGAAGAAGAAGAAGAAGAAGAAGAAGAAGAAGAAGAAGAAGAAGAAGAAGAAGAAGAAGAAGAAGAAGAAAGAAGAAGAAAGAAGAAGAAAAGAAGAAGAAGAAGAAAGAAGAAGAAGAAGAAAGAAAGAAAGAAACCACAGTAATTTAACTTAACTTCCCTGAATGCCTTGTGCCCTGAAAGACGTAACTGTCAAATGTAATGGCCTTTGCCATTCCCCTTTGCTGTCTGGGAAGGGTCTGGCTTGTTCAGTGGCTACTTGACAGAGTTTTGGGTTTCTTAGTCCCAGAAAAGCATCCCCCAGGCCTGTTGCTGGTAAACAAGCAGAAGTCAGTGTCTGTTTTCTATTTCATCATCACCTTATTTCACAAGGAAGTCTTATTTTGTTTCTCATGGGTTTCCAATTAATATTTTTAAAATATTTCTTTTCTGTTACACTTTCAAGGAGCACTTGTTTCTTGTTGTGGTTTATTGAGCTCTATTCTATGCCATGTATTTCCTTTTAGCAATTCACTCAGAATGTTAATATTCTCTGTTGTATAAAAAATATTATATACAAGATCCTGAAAATTTTAGAGTGTGAAAAAGTACTTAAGTACATGGTTCTCCTACCTTTACTTACTTATCAATCCATTACAAGCAATCTATTTATGCAGCTCTGTGTAACTGTTAACATATTAATGACTGTTGTCGTCAGAAATACCAAAAATTTATAGATCTAAGTTAAATTTATAGATCAAAGTTAAAACATAGGAAGGAGGCTATTCAATGATGCTATAGAAAACATGAGTGAAAAGGTTATTATATATTAAAAAGGAACATCAAATTGGAAATAAGCCTATAATTAAATATATTTTTCAAGTTAATCATTGGATTTTCTCCTTCTGTTTTACCTGTTCCTTTACCAGCAAAACACAAACTCTGTTCTTGAGTGCAAAATGGAGCCAGCATTTAATGAGTAGTCCTCCAAAACTTCACTCAACACTTACCAGGAAATTCTAAGTCTGGTGAAGGTATGTAACAGAATTTGAAGACAGTCTTTCTGCATTATAAAAACATAACTTGATCTTCCTTTGATAATAAAAGGTTCCCAAGGAAAGAAGAAAATACTCAGATGGAAAAAATGACCAAACAGTATATCTGAGAAAAAGAGTCAATTAACCAAGTCATCAATAATTCCTATGCTGAAAGCTTGAACCCAAGTATTAGAATCAACAGAATTCAAGACATAAACTTGGAGATATTGTCTGTCTACCTAGGGCCAGAAACCACACATAGTAAGAAAGAACCTAACGTTTTGATGTAGCTTTGTACTGGGGAAAATTCCAATATTTTGGTAAATTCTTACAGGATAAGGAATTCCAAATATTATGAGTTTTCTCATAATTGAGAAAATTGAGAGTTCAATTTTCTAACATAGAACTTTTGAATCAAAATTAGCCAACACTGAAAACAAATGGAATTGTTTCTTGAATGTGTTTTTTGATCCATTAATTATCATTACAAATCTAAAACTTTTATTGCTAAAGAGATGAAAGAATCTATATTTCTGCTTAATGCAATAAGTGAATATTTAGAATAGAGCTGTTAATATACCAAGTATACTTCCAGAAAGCCAATTGAAACAGATGTGGTAGATTGTTAACGCCTTGTTCTTACATTAGGAAAATCATTCTCAACACATTTCTCTGAAAATCACTTCCACATGAATTCTGTGCTTCACTATGTAATACATTTTATTGATGAGATGCAGAAAACTAGAAAATAAGTCCGTGTTTTCTATTTTGTTCTCTCTTGCTTTTCTTTGGTAATCTGGGACTGCCAGGTGGAAGCAGGTAGGACATTTGACTGGAGAATGTGACACCACGTTGTGCACAGATTTGATAACCCAAAAGAACCTCACCTGCTTTGCAAGCCATAAATGTGAGGCCACCATACATTATTTGGCCTTCTTTTTCCAGCCTAGAACAACTGCTGAAAGCAGAAAAGCTATCTAGCCAATACAGAGAAATTGTAATAATACATTACTGTCCTAAGATAGTTCATCTTGAAGAATTTTTATGCAAAAAAAGTCCACTGATGCAATATTCTTAGTTACTGGAAAGCAGTTAATTAATGACAGTCCTCTGTTTCATTTTGAAACATTGAAGTTTGGAGGGTAAATTATATGGCCATCCTAATTAAAAAGTAGAAGCTATTTTTTCCAATTTAGAGTCCACAGTAATATTTTGTGTGAAATACTGTCTCTCTTCAGGATTAAGAACTAAATCAGAGATAGTTGTAGAAATCAGATTAACGGAAATAAAAATATTGGTATGTCAGTGCCAAGTTCTATTTCAGAAATGTAATTTAAGAATTTGTAACCAATGAGTTAGCTGACCCCTCACCTCAATTAAATTTGCCCACCTTTTCAGAGATATAATAGAAAATCTACAGAATCCCAAGGGCTGTAAAATAAATCAAAATAAAACAAAAAACAACCTTATGTGACTTCCATGTTTAGAGTTTTCCATTTATAAAGAATTAATTCAATTCTGAGCAACTATGGTACAACTAAAGATAAGGAGAATTTCAATTTAATAAAAGCCTTTTATGTATACTGCTCTGTTTATAACAAACATTTCATCATATTATGTGATAGTTATAGCTCCTTAAAAGGACACCTTCTTATAAGTACAGGAGAACTGGATAATTCTATAAAGACATTAACAAAAAAATCTAGGAAGCCAGCTTTTATAATATCAGGTAACATACAGGGCTCCTTAATGATGTAATATTGGTCTATTTATCTTATTTTTATTATAGACAGTTAAGTTAGGTAGAAATAATATAGGCAGTGAGACAGAGACGGGCCTTCAAGGGAGTCAGTGCAAAGAATGAAAACACATCAAGCGTGGTTAGAGGCACATCTGGTCAGTGAAATTACAATGACCAGATTTGCATACTTCCCTAAGAGAAAAACAAAATCTTGAGATTGTTTATTCCACCCTTTTGAAATAGCCTTTATAAATAAACCATTATGTCATCAGGGATGTTCCATCTCTCACCTACTAAGATTACTAAGACTAAGACTAAAGACAACTTTAACTATAGAAAATCAACAAAGCTTAATGATTACCCATATACCCTTGCTACTACTGAATCAATATTAGCTGAACAACTATACTTATAACATTATTAGTTGATTATAATTGAATATATGTTGTATACACCTCATGATTTTGCTCTATAAAGCTCTCCGAAAACTGGAATCTATAGCAACCCACTTTTGGCTCTCAGAAGCTAGCTCAACAAATTTTCCCACTCTTACCCTCCATTTTTCCTTAAACTTATTTTTCCATTTCTGGGAACACCAACTTGGCATATCTAACATCTAACAAGTTGAAAGTTACATTTATTTCCCCTATATCATTTTGACAACTCTTATTCTTTACACAAGATTCTCTTGTATCATAGCTATTCCATGAAATTTGCTCACACTTTGATGATCTTACACTTTACTGCCATGCCACAATCCATAATAACTGCAAAATGAGTTGGGTATAATCACAGTGAGTAGCCAGCTTATCAAGTTCCAAAACATTCTTATGAAAAGAAATGTACATAAAGGCTTCCCTTGAATATGAAGCCACTTGAGTTTTATCTCTGTTTCTTGTCATAGCCAGTTCAAGTTTGACTTATTTTCTTATAAACATTGCAATACATCAGCGTTTGCTAGTAAAATTATGTCTTCAGATCTAGTGAAAATATTGAAGTCTTTATTATCCTCTATTTTACACCAACTTTCATCTCAAAACCATTTTTCTGTTAAGACTCAAGGTGCTTCTGATTTTCCTCTTATATCCAAGTCTTCTCATTTTCAGTCCTATGCAAATTTATCTTCTTTTGACCCACCCTGAAGTATTTAAATTCCTCAGTGTTCTAACATAGGACCTCTGTATTCTCATTATGCTTGAGCAAGTCCCTTGATGATTATAATACTACAAATAGAAGTTCCACTTTTATCTCTTTATTCTAGATCCCTCTGCTAAACTTTAATTGCCCATGAATTGGTATGCCTGGATTGTCTTCTTGAAACGTCCTCAAAATAGTTGAGTCTCTACATTTCAAACTGAATTCATAATCTCAAACATATATTATCTTTCCTTTTTAGTTTCAACTTAGTGGATTCACTGTCCATATAGGTTTTAAGTGAGAATCCAAAAATTATCAGTTATCTTGTACCAAACTTAAAAATTATTCTTGTTGAGTTTGCCAATCAAAAGATTTAATTTGGTCACATTTTGTTTATACTTTTGGAACTGTAACCCAATTCACTACCAAAATAATCTAAATAATTCTCCTGTATGCTTTCACAACATGATGTATCTCTATATAATTGTATTTAATCTTTATAATTTCAAATGATCATGGTAAACCAAATTCTATGATGATCTTCATGGCTTCTGTAACCTAGTGTCCCTGTCCTGTATAGTGTTTCTTTTTGAATGTGGAGGAAACTGTCACAACTGATCAAAAGAATATGACAAATTTTAAGGCATTTGGTAGACATAAGTACCTGAAACTTACTTATTTTGAATGAATTGAGAGGAAAAGAATCTTACATGGTTTACTTAATTTGATAAAACTGCTTAAAGAGCATTGAATCAAATTAAAATTCTTAAAGGAGTATGTAGATTATTCTTATAGGTTTGATAAACTAAGGGACAGTGTTGAAGATTTCTGTATGAAATAAAACTATGAGCAACCTTTAACTGAGACCCAGCAAAAAAGGGCAGCTCCTTGATGACAGAGCTGCATGGAAATAAAGTTCACTAGTAACATGAAGGAGCTTGTAGGTGGATTTTTCCCTAGTCAAAACTCCAAGTTATAGTACAATCTCAAAAAAAACTTTAATTGTAGTCTTGGGAGGTGTTGCGAGGAGAACTGGATGATTGCCTCAAAGAAAACGGGAAAAAATAGGTGTGTGTTGATTTAATCTTCTAGTTTCTTTTTTTGTTTTGTTTTGTTTTTACTATTTCTTATCCAACCATAGCAATACATACAGGATTAGGCTAAAAATCTCAGGCTTTACTACAGAAGCAACCTCAGATTCAAGAGTTTAGCACATTGTAACTTTGTTTTAAATTCAATAGTTTACAGGTTCTATCACACATATGGTGATTTACACATCATATATGAGTATAATCAATGCATTAGTTATTGTATAACAAAAGCAGAAAATGTGTGCTGTGATTAGATTTAAAATGCTTCTCCAAAGTCTCACTTGTTCAGAGTTGGGGCTTTTGGAAAATGATCAGATCACGGGGATGTTGTCCTCAACGGTGAATTAATCCATTCATGAGTTCAAACCTGAGTGTGGTGTTAGTAGGTAGGGACTCTTTCAAAGAGTGAGGTCACCAGATGGCATAACCCCAAAGGGCATGTTCTTGTCACTAGCTTCCTCATTCCCCATTTCCTGGCTTCAGTGGCTTAAGCCATTCTCCTAAGCTATGTCCTTCTGCCATGTTGTCTTTGAAGTCAGCCTAACACACATGAACTAAAGCTTCTGAAAGTCAGGTAAATCAATGCTAATTTTCAGGTGTTGAGCATTTTATCCCAGTAATGAAAAAGCCACTAAAGTACATAGCGACTAATAAGTATGATGATTTTTGAGAAAAAAATCATACAAGAAAGGCATATTTTTAATCATGTTTCATTATTCCATAAAGAATTATAGAGGAAAGAAGAATGAAGAAAATCAGGATGCATGAAATAGAATGATTTTTAATGATATAACATGAAATAAAATTGGAAAAAAAAGAAATTTAATGATAGAAGGAATTACAGATATAGAAACCTGAGCACTCAATGGATAGGAATTACTAACATATTTAAGAAGTTTCTTGACTATGGAGTACAAGAAATATTTTGCTGGACTTAAAAGAAGGAGTGCCCACAGTTAAATGCTTGAAATTGAGATTTATAGCTGTGGTAGCAGTTAGTGCTAATGACCAATCGACAGCATACGTATGATGACCAAGGGAAAGATGAAATTACTTAAAGTAAGGAGGTCTGCAGGGCCAGGCGACATCATCCAGAATGGAGGGAATCAAGATTAGTGGCAATAATAATGACTGAGAGAGGGTAAAGTGCTAAAACCTTAAGGGAATGACAAACATCATGAAAAAAAAAAACTCTAATACTGATTATGCAACATAATTCTCTAACACAATCTTTAAATACTGTGCAGCATTTTTGTTTAATTTTCAGTATTTTTCTGGCCTGGAAATGGTAATTAAGTAACGTGACATACATATTCTGCCTTGTAACACAATTTCATGTCATGTATGGGAGAAATAAAAGTCACTACTTGTCACAACTGCAGGGAAATCCTGGGGTTCACAGATTGTGGGAGGAGTACTCAGGATCCAGCCTCTTTTCATATCACTGTGGCTGTTTGGTTTTGCCATCAGAGAAAGATAATCTTACCAGGAGCATTGGCCTAAATCAGGCCTCAACTAGTTTCCTTCATATTTCCAAAAGTTCCTAATGGTCTCCTGCCTAAACTGTTAATCTCTAGCTTTCTCTGTCCATGCTGTGGCCAGAGAGACTTCTCTTTAATCAAAATGCAACTAATCACTCCCATAGAAAATCATTTAATCATTCCCTAAAAACTGAGAATTGATTTCCCATTCCTTAGGTTAGCATAGATTAATCCTGTGTATTTGATTTACCACCTGATTTTCTTCTCTCTTTTACACTCTACTTGCTGACCATTTTGCTATGATTGGTTCTCTAAATTTTTCACCCTCTTTTATGCCCAAGCATTTTTTCTATATAGTAGTAGTCCCATAGTCATCTCTAACTCACTAAGATATTTTACCACATTTGTAAATACATTGTGGATCCTTCACACTTGGCTAGACCTTTGAAAATGTGACTTGGCCAAGCAACATTTTTAGAATCAAGGAAAGGTATCAGTTATTCTTTGTGGACCCAGCTGCTGTGACATACCATCTACATTGCTGTGGGAGCGATTGCTTTGGGTACTGCTACATTGTTTGTAGAGATTTGTAAGCACTGATACAGCTAACAGATTTCATGTATTTGTTAATACCATTTCATAACACATCTAAACATTATTAGTGAAAATGTAACCCTCCCTGGATAAGTTAGTTTTCCTATGGTTGAGACACCATAAATAGTACCCACAATTTAAAGGAGGATAGGATTAACTGGCTAACGGTTTCATGGTATTCAGTCCACGATCGGCTAGTTCAAGGCAGAAAATCATTGCAGAACAAAGATGTTAGTTTGTCATAGCTTGGAAACAGATCAGGCAAGCCATGACAGAGAGAAAAGAGGCCAGACAGCCTACATAGTAATCAAAATCATGCCTAAATGATCGATACAGACATGCATGAAAGTGTGCTTTTCTGATCCACTTGGTGATTCCCAAGCCAATCAAGTCCACCTAATGAAGCTAAATCATCACCATTCTAAAATCCTTTTAAAAAATATTTTATATAATCACTGCAATTGCTCATTGCCCACACACACACAAACACACACATGTGCACATATGCATACACTAGCATATACTCCAGTATGTATATGTATGTATGTACACTGATAGTTCATATCAAAGGTCCAGAGTTTATAATATTAAATTTATCATTGTTTCTGCAGCAAGTGACCTACCTTAAAATGCTCCCCGCACATCCTATTTATTGCTTCTAGCATAGCTGCCTGATCTCAGGGCTATGTTTTGTCTCCTTGTGTGGCACCTTTTTAGCAGAATAAAAGAGCAGATACTTTGTCCCCAACCTCTATAGATTCCCAGCCTTGTTGGATTTATACATTTGTCCTCCTGGAATATAGCCTTCAAATACTATAACCTTGCTTGCTGCTGAAACAGTCTTAACAGATATAATTTATTCACACAAGAAGACCAAGGAAAATGCCAAAGGAAAAAAGTTTCAAAAGATGGTTGTGATTCCCTCCACTTGCTATAAAATGTAAGAGTGTGTTAAGGAAAATCAAAATCAGCCTGCAACTACTTCTGAAATAAATTAGAGAAATCAGAAGATGGTGGCATCTTTCATCTTTGGAAAACAATACTCATGAGGGTGGTAAGAACATGATGATGTTTAAAACATTATCATTCTGTAAAGAATACATATAATTGTTTAATGTAAGATCTAGTAAATCTAAGGCATATTATCTGTCTAGGCTATAAAACTGATATAAGTAACAAATTTTTTTATAACTGCTAAGTAAATTCCAAATATATAGTCTACTTCCAAACAAAACCTGAATCAGAGACAGGCTAAGAGAAATCTTACTATAACCAGTACACATCATCTTTCCTTGCCCAGAAATTGATTGAGACAGGTAAACAGAAATACCACTTTTCAATAAAAAATAGGAAAAAGTGTTTAAGCATTGTACACTTTTAAAATAAGGTTTTCAAAGTGTTCAAATATTGAGTAATACTGACAGTACTAAGTGCATCAGTTAATATTTGTAGGTATTAGATGCATTATTACATACAATGCCCATGATACTGAAGGCACAGTCTGTCTTTTAAATGTTAATGAATAAGTTTCTATGAGTGGATAATATGCCATTTAACAATTATACAAGAAAAACAAACTATGCAACCAATTTAATAAGATATAACAGAATCACATTGATTTTTGAGTTAATAATTTGAATTTAATTGTAAAACAGAACTGTTCATGAAGTTTTATCAAGTTAAATTTTTATTTTCTATTATTGTGATGACTTTTTCTAGACCCTTTACATGAAAATCTGAATTTACAAAGGGACAGAATATAAGTCAGATGATTGGTAATAAAGATATAGATATATATATATATATATATCTTAGATCTTAGAAAATCTTAGATTTTCTCTTTAATAACCTGCAAATGAAAAGCAGTTTCAGCATTTGGGAGATACTAATTCACTACCGTAATTTCATTTGTCATAGAATAAAGAAAAAAACTAAATTTATTCAATTCCTCTGTGTTTTCTTATTAGGCATAACTGTTCTCCATTTTTGTTGAAACAATATTTCAGAACTTAGAGAACTATAGAAATACCATCAAGTGATTAACAAGTAACATTATTCTTTTATAGATACTGGCTAAAATGCCTATACACTTCTGAATGTGACACGCACACACAGAACCTTAGTAACAGTAGACAAAGAAATTCTGCATTTCTGTTTTTACTAACATTAAACTTCAGGGTCACTTAAGCCATCTTTTTGAAATTGTAGATGTTTTGAAATCCATGGCATAAACTGTGTGATACAGTTTATTGCTGAAAAATTCAAATATTTCTCTAAATACCATAATCCAGTAACCAGAAGACAAATACTGAATAATACAATATGATTTCACTGTATAAGATACTTTGTGTGGCCAAAGCCGTAGACAAAAAATAAAAAAATTGTTGTCAGGGCCTAGTGAGAGTAAGGGCAGAATGCAAAAGTTGAGAATTCATTGCTTAATAGATGCAAAATTTCAGTTTTGCAAGATGATAAGAGTTCTGCAGATAAGTGGTAATGATTTCACAATATGAATTTATTTAACTCCGCTAAACTGCACACTTAACAATAGTTAAGATGCTATCTTACCACAATTTAAAATTAGGAAAATAAGTTCTAATGTGATTATTTTTACATGTATAATACACTGTTTTGATGCAGCTGGTCACCTATAATTGTATAACACTTATGTATAAGTACTAGGCTTCTGGACTTAACCCACCGTTTCTAAATTGCTGCTTCCCAACTGCTTTCAGTTACCTGTTTTTCTGGAGAATTTTCTCTCATCATGCAAGAGCTAATTAAATGTTCAAATAGAAGTTATCTGTCCAGCTACTCTCACCCTATCACCGCTAAAGACTTTCTTGCCTCGAAGTGGAAACAACTCTGTAACTCACTTAGCGCTACAGATGTCTCTATGAGACTTTGAATCAAGTCTGCAAGGCTCAAACATCTTCCATCATCTTTTCCCAATACTTTATGCCCCTCCCCTTCCCCATTTCTCCTAAAATTCCTCCTAAATGGCTTGTCCAACTATCATCTCTGGTTCTAGAAACCAAACCTAGTCAAGGTATGAGCATTTTTTAAAAATCTCTATAAATTCAGGATCATCAAACACAAATTGGATATTATTATTTTAATTTTAGCAGTACCTTTTTCAAGTCCTTGTACAAAATTTCCTACACTGGGAGTATTACCTAGAATATTGTAGGTCTGGACAAACAACTTATAGCCATAAGCATTGCCTATTTGAAATACAGATGGATGGGATAGGAAATAGTCATGCACCTGATGTTAGTGTATTAATTTTATTATAAGTAGATTGGCTGATAAAATGAAAGAATCTAAAGAAAGCCATATGGGCATGTGTGAATATCAGGGCAATTTGAACAGTGGTGAAGTGAATATTGCTAAAAGATGATTGCATAGCAATTTCCAATAATCTTTGCCAGAAAGTATTAAATAGCACACATCATGGCTATTTGAGCTCTTGAAATGGTGAAAAGAGGGACTTGAGCCACGCCATTTTGGCAAGACACCAACAAAGAAACTGATGGAAAAGTAGTTCTTGTTTAGTATGCCAGCTTTTACAATATGAAAATATGAAAGAGATGCTAATGAGAGGGCCAACAGCTGTCAGACTGTGGGAACAAGTTGGCACGTGAATAAATGAACCATTATCACTACTGCTAGACATTGGACATTGTTATTTTAGGGTCTAGAAACACTAATATTAAAAGACATGAAAATTAAACATGACTTTATCAATATTTTGGTAGAGCTATTACTGATAAGTATAAAGTATAGAATGTTACTAACAGTTTATTTTTTAGGGAATACACAAATAATTATGAAATGCACATAATTCATATATTAATCTGTGCAGAAAATGTAAGGAACTCATTCACTTAGAATAGCCATTGAAAGAAAATGTTTGTCAAGCATAAATTCTTTAATCATATCCAGTATGTTCATTAGATTAACTGATCTGCCAATGACAACTCGGATCTTGATAAAATACAGGCGATCATATAAAGGCATTTAAATTAAAAAATATTGTCATTTCAAAAAGATGCAAATACCAAGATTCAAAGTACAACTCAAACTAAGCAAAAATTTCATATGTAAATATATCTATCTAATGTGTCTCTCATGAATTTAGGGCATGATTAGTTTGATAAGTCTTCTGGGTAAAGGAATTGTATATTTTGCTTACCTTGGAGAAAACTAATAATCTAGAGCTTAAAATATCCATATTTTTCTTCTTAAGTCATTCACTTCTGATCTTTTACACATATCTATGAATATACTAATTTGTTTGTGTGTGAGTTATAATTAATACTGTACACATTATATATTGATGTTTGTTCCACATTTAGGGAGTATTTTCTTCATCAATATATAATATATGTTTAGATTTACTGATTATCTGAAGACTAAGTTTAATTTTCAAGTGTTGCACTTAAATGGCATTAAACCCCAGGGCCAATACAATGCAGACTAAAGATGTCGCATAACTTTGAGCAATATTTGTTAACTTCTGTGATACAGTGCCTTACTGTGCTTGTTAGACAATTCGTAAATACAACTACTATTGTGAAACACATAATTTTATATATATAGATATATATATATCTATATATATCAGGTATATATATATATCTGATTCTATGAACAAATAAATAAAAAATTAAAGTATGTCATAAACTTCAACAGAAACAAAAATCATTATGAATTTATTTGCAAATTTTATTAAAGAAATATTTTGAAAGTTATTATCTCTAAACTCTTAAAATCTAGTGACTAGAACAGTTATACTGTATATTTCACACAAAAGAATCCTATATAACAGTTGACATTGGTTTGAATACAAGATTTTTATGGGTTACTGGGAGAACCACATAACCTTTGTTTTCTTGGTAATACAATATGCTGTTATTTCTTGTTATGCTTTCTTTCTAGGGATATTATAAGCATATAGAATTATGTAGTTTGATGCTTTTTATAACACTTGGCAAAATGTGTCACATTTTCACTCCTTTTCCTGTACCCCGTTCCATGTATGTCAGAGCATTTGATATTGCTCTTCAATACACTTGTTTGTTTTGTTTTGTTAAGTCTTTTTTCCTTTGCTGCGAACACTGACTAGTTTCTATTAGTGTGTGTTCAATATCAGCAGCTCATTTTTTTGCCCTTTCTTACATCTGATATGAAATCCACCCAGTAAGTTCATTTTTTATATAGGATATTGCAAATTTTTTAACCCTAGAATTTCCAATTGGTTTGTTATTATTGAATTGTCAATTATAGTCTGTTAATATAACCATGTTTCTCCTTTTGTTTTAATCCTTGAATATATTTATCATACTACCTTAAAAGCAGTACCTTCACTTTCTATATCTGGGTTTTGGTTTCAACTGTTTCTAATGATCTTTTTTCTTCTTTTCTCTTTTGTTTCTTTTTTCTAAACAGTATTCATGCTATCATATTTATTGGCACATATATAAATTATTATTACACACTTGGTGTTGTGTATAACACATTACAGCCTTCTTATGCTCTGTTCTTTTATTGTTTGCTTTTCTTTTAGCACAGAGTTAAGGTACTGCACATTCAGCTTGAACTTGTGGAGTCTTAATTGTACTTTATTGGGGAAGACTCTGGAAATAGTTTTTATTTTACAACTGTAATCCGACAAGACTCAAACTTCAAACTCTGCTTCCCTCCCTACTTAGGCCTTGACAGGAAATGAAATCTCTCCTTAGTCTTTCAGTGGTGCAATTTTTGTTTAATATTGTTTTCCAACAGATTTGGTATAATCCCCTACTTTCAAGTTCAGTTTAGTAATAAATAATGACTTTAAAAGAGTTTTGTCAATACATTTTAGGGAATACCCTGCTTTGATTTCCTCCTTTAGAATTTAAATGCTTGATTTGCATCCACTCTATTACCAAAATTTCTGTTTTGTGACATCCTAAGCAAAGATAACATTGCACTCATTTACCTGAGCACCTGGCTTGGGAAATACCAGCTGAAGGTGATTGTTACATTGAGTCTCACACAGGTGACACATATTGTGGAGGACTAGAAAGCCTGAAGTATCTTTCTGCTATGGATATCTCTCCAGTATTTTCTTAAAGTCTTTCCTCTGTAGTTTATCATTTATATTTTTGGACTTCTTATTCCAGTTTAAGCTACTCTGATATGTACTAAAGTGGAACTCAATAATTTATTTTAAATGTAGGGTATAAACCTTTGTTTTGTTACTGTATCAGTCAGGTTTTACTAGAGAAACAGATAAAACACAAGATATACAAACATATAATAAATTATAAGAAATTACTGTTGTATAGTCAGCCACAAAATCGGATGAGAGAGCATGAAAAGGGTGTCTGCATGCTGGAGGTTGAGGGGCCCAGCCAAGGTCTGGAGTTTACCGCAGTGCCGCACTCAAGTCCTTATCAGGAGGCCTATGGTCTGCGACAGAACACTGAGGAATCCATGACAGGAGGCTGGTGAGTCAATGACAAAGACTGAAGAGTTCCAGGCAGAAACCCGTCTGCGCCAGAAGCCAGGAGACAATGTCCAAGCCGAAGGCAAAGACTGGAGCTCCTCTGAAGAACCAGAAATCAGTACTTACTCTTTTGTCTTTTACTGTATGCAGGCTGTTCCCCTGGGGTGTAGCACTCACACCATCTTCCTTCTCAAACTGACACAATGAACAATATTCTAGAACACTAACACTTGTCGTCTACACTCCAGGACGTAGAGCTAAGTCACTTAGTTAGGCTGCGGGGCTTCTCAAGGTGACACAATGTATAAACCATAACACTTAAAAAGAAATATATATATATATATATATATATATGTATATGATTTTTGAAACAAAGTCTTTTTCAGGCTGGCTTTGTAGTCATTCTGTAGCACAGGCTGGTCTAGAACTCATGATGATCACCATTCCTCAGCCTCTCAAGTGCTGAGATTACAGATGTCTGACATCATTTCCAACTAAAAATGTGTATTTTAATGCTGTGTATTCTTTCATATTAATGAAATAAGATGTAAAATTTAAAAGAACACAGAAAGATGACAGCTAGTTTTGTATCCTATATACCTGACCCCTATGGTCACGAAACATCCAAGAATGAACTTAGGGTAGTAAATTAATGCAAAACAAAGCAGCAAAACAAAGCAGCACTTAAGAATGAGAGTGGGTTTCTTAAATGCAATAGGCATGTCAGATGACTATAATAGCTATATTAGTAATTAAATGTACAATACATTTGCCTTTCAATATGAAAAAAATTGGTCATAACAATTTAGCTCCAAAAATGTACAGATAATTTGTTCTCATATTAAGAAGGTAAATGATTATAGGCAGTTACAATCTTTCAGAAATATTTTGTTAAATACAAATATTTCTTCCCTTGCAAATTCTGAAAAGGTATATGCAGGAAATATGTAGTAAATTTAATTAAGGAAATTTTCTCTTTGGAATTCCTCCAAATTAATTCAATTCTCATATAGGCTCTGTTTTTATTTTTACAAAATGACTTCAGAAATTTCAGAACTCAAAATTTCTTATGTTCTTCCCAGTAGTAAGAAGAAGAGACTTTTTTTTCATAAATTTCAATTGAAAAGTCATTGCTTCTAGTAGATTTTATTGGTCACATAAGCATCTTGACTTAATAAAGGAATTCAGAAGTATAAAAGTTTAATTTCCAGACATACTGCTCATAAACACACTTTCTTGTCAAAGTAGATGTGGAGTCTCATCTAAAATATATGAATGAAAATGGGTGAAAGTGTGAATTTTTTGAAGGAAAATAATGAGAGGAATTAATGCAAATGCTCATAACTAATATCCATTAAACAGTCAATTTAGTGTTTTTTATTTTATCATCAATCTTATTACAGATGTGATTTTAGTTGTAATGCAGTCAGCATACCATAGATTCTGCAGGGAAGTCTACACAGGACAATCAACTTCAGGTTTGTGGTCTAAAAGAAAGAGAAATGGAATAAAGAAAAAGAAAAAGGAAAAATAAAAGCATTATCCTAGATTTCACGGTCCATGAGGTAAAGACAGAGACATTCTATTAATAAAGAGATGCTATTATACATTTCATTACACTTAAACTATTTTCCTTTCATTCATATTAAGCTTCTCAAACTGTGCACAACAAAAGATCCCTGCAACAAAAACAGGTAATAATCAATATGCGATTCTCTTCTGTATTTTTCCCTTTGATGTGTGCGGTAGGACTGAAAAATGCACCAGCTCATGGCAGGGTTATTTTGAGGTACTTTTCTGCTGCTTATTAGCAAGTCCTTATTAGCAGCTTCTTATTGTCACCTCTCCCAGACAACTGTGACATGTTTTGAAGAAAACACTTCTGTTCCATCAAAACCATAATACCTACTTTAATTTGAAATAGGTTCTGAAAAAGGGAAGAAAAGGCCAATTAAATTATAAAAATACCTCAAAAGTCCTTGCTGTATCTCACTAGCATTTACACCTTAGAAAATGTTAAACTATAGAGACTTTAGTGAAAAATTATACTTTGTTTTGAAACCGATTTGGCAGCAGTAATACGTGCTTCCAATAATGATAGACAAAAAAAAAGTCAAACAGTTCCAATCACCCCTTTAGACATGAAAGAAGCACACAATTGAAACAACCTTAGAGGGTCCAGTAATTACAAGGTTTTTTTAATTTAGAGAAAGATCAAATATAGATGTGTCAAACAATTTAATGAAAATGTATTGTGTGCTATCAGTTAGCCAGTATTATAAAATTCCATGTTCTTTCCCTGTTGGTTAATGTAAGTGATTATATGAGGCTATTTTCTAGTCACTGCTTTATTAGCATGTGTGTAGTGACATCTTTAATTCTTAAAATGAAGAAAATATTATTATTCCTATTTTACTGAGATCTGGAAAACTAATAAGGTTATCCATTTATACACTATTATTACAAAATATAACCTGCATATGAAAAGTCTAATTACAGTTTCTAAATTATTAACCCTAGGCATTACTAGCGCTGTTTATAGAAGATTTTATATATATATATATATATATATATATATATATATATGGAACTGATTTATAAATTTCCTACTCTACTTTCCTTTTTTAAGCAGATGAGGTAGTACAGTATAATCCACTAAGCAGTATTCCTCTTTAAATTGCCCAGGTTTCTTACTATCACTAACGTCAAATTTTAATACACTTTCCTGACTTTTCCTATGATAGTTTGGTTTTGATTCTCTATCTAGCACTGATGGATTCATGAATTGAAGTGGCTAAAAGAACATTCATGCATGAGGACATTCTCTGTATTACATGAAATCCCAATAGATTTTGATGTGCTTGAGACGATGTGCTTGCATTCCAATAGCAAATGTTGAGAGACGAGAGAGAGAGAGAGAGAGAGAGAGAGAGAGCACAAGCAAGAGACACAGAGAAAGAGAAACAGAAACGGAGAGACAAAAACAGAGAAAGAAAACAGTTAAACTACAGTAATTGTCTAACAACGTTAGCGAGCAGTAGAGGAAACGATTATTGAGTGGTGTTGAACAACCTTTGGCCTATGTAACTCAACACTCTACTGTTTAAAAAAAAAATCCTGGAACTGAGGCATGGCATGTTAACCCCTACTGACAAATTTAAAGAATATACACATTAAAGCTGAACTGTTACTCTTCACCAGGTTTCTCCGATGTGCATCTACCACCTTGTACTTCAAAGTGTTGGTCTTTATCATGGAGAAATGTACTGTTAGCAGTAGATTCAAACATGGAGGACACTGCCCTTCAAACTTCGGGGTAGGGTTTGCTTATCTCCTGCTTATTTTATCTGTGCTACTTGAGAGCTGCCATGACAAGTATTAATTCCTTCTTACTGCTATGTTCCAAGTACTCCTTTTCCTGTAATGCTCAGCCTCACGTTTCCCTGAGTAGTTCCCTACTAATTAGTTCTGCTGTATCCTGTTAGAAATCTCATTCAATTGTGAGGACCTTTAGCCAGGTGGCACCTTTAGACCCAGAAATGCCTGCAGGCTTGTGGAGCATTTACATATGGAAGCTAATGAGGCTCAAGCTGAAAGCCCTTCCACCGCACTGGTCTCTTCTGAGGGTTATATGTTTACATACTTACGAAACATTCCTTACGGTTTACAATTTGATCATTTTAAGCTATGATTCATTTTAATACCTAATTTTATAGATACAACTTTGGATTTTTTACTTTGAAAATGTCCTCAAAATTACAATATGTAATCTCCAAGTTCCACAACACGCCTAGGTCTTTCAGTGTTACTGTAGGAGTAAATTTTTTATGTCTTAATGGTTATTGGGAATCATTATGCAAGAATGCTTACCAAATTGTCACCTATCCTGTCACCTCAAATAAGATGCGCCAAAAAAGGTCAATTAATTTCAAAATGAGCCTTTCTAATTAGTGAGGCAAACTAGGAGAAAGCTATTATAGTACATTGTGTACTAAATACAATGAATTTGCATTAATTGCTGTCTTGTGCTATTTCTTCCTTTGCTCCCCTCCAATTGAAAGTGTTCATTAAACACAAGGAATACAGTTTGGTTTTTTCTCTTTCGACAAAGATAAGTGCACATCTGTTAGTTTATAAGTTCTTACCTATATACTGGAAAATTTTTTATAACTCTGAGGGATAAAATCAGGTCTGCTACCTTATGCAAATTTACTGAAATTCATCAAAATTTTCCTTTGGAACTTGGATATTTTGGGGAAGTGATTTTTAATATTATTTGCTCCAAAGCAAGCGATTTCATGTATTAACAATTTTATTACAGTTTTGAATGTGAGGGTTTATTTTGTAATTTTTTACTTTTTCAACTTTATCCAAGGAATATTTCTTTATTTCTCACAGTGATGGAGGCTGGGAGTCCTGTACCAAAGTCCCAGAACAGGGAGCTGCTGGTGAAGGCATTACTGCTGGTTTCTATAAGGCTGTTTTCTAATGGTAGCTCACATGGCACAGAAAGAGAAGGAAAGCAAGATGTCTCTTTCTTCTTATTAGAGTACTAATCTGTTAAAAAAAAAAAATACCCTGCATTGCAGTCAGGAGACAGCTGTGGGTTTTCTGTTGGAACACCCCACTTAAAGCCTTATCATACATGTGAGTGTGAAGGACTATGAGATAAATAGATGCTTATTATAGTTTAAAAATATGAGTCTGCACATAAATACTTACAGTAAGCGTCATGTCACTTATTTTTAAATAAGCATGCATAGTAAGTACCTACTAACAATGCTGTAAATGCTTATGATGGATCATCATACCTCAAATCTATGCTGAGGAACAATATCATACATTAGTATAGTACTAAAGAGTCTTAATTTAATGAAAAACTCTTGCATTTCTATAACATTTTATGTGTGTAATATATTTGGAATGATGCATTTTCTATGTCCACTCTTCAGATAGATTTGTACAAATTTCCTTTGAGACATGCTAGCTTTTATACTCCATCTTAATCTTGTCTAATTTTAATTTACCAAAATGAAGATTCTGTTTTAAAAACTATTATTATCTTTTTTAAAAAGAATGAAAGCTGAATATTTTTGTTACCATTTAAAGTTTTAATACTTTTTTCAGACTATTAAAATAATTTGTAGAAATACATGTGATTTATAAAACCTAACATTTATTATTACCATATTATATTTTGTCATAATGGTAATATATTGTGAAATAAGTTTTCACCTTTATTTGTCTTTATTTCTGTATAGTTGCTAACAGGTAGTCACTGAAACATCAAAACTTTATGAGAATCTTTCATCTCAAATATACCCAGTTTATTTCAACCAATCCACTCCAATCTTATCCATAAAAATACTATACACTTTAAAAATTTGCTGCAACTTACAAATAAGTGTCTTAAATTTTTTAGCTTTCTATAACTTCTGAAATATATATATTATATATATTATATATGCTTTACATATTATATATACACACATACAAGTATATAAAATATATACTTGCCTTATATTCGGAAGCTAAAAATAAATCCCTGTGCTTACTTTTAAGTTGTGAATCCTAACTTAGGCAATCCATGTTATGAATTTCAGAACTCAAAATATATCTCATTTACAGATTTTTGGTACATCGACTCTGTATGACGCTGTCAGTTTCAATCAACACAGTGATTATTATTATGAAAAGACAAATCACATTTTTGAATCAGCACTTCCAAAATATTGAACATGAGCTGCCATTTTTGGGTCTCTCTAAAAGTATGTGATCAGAACTTAACCTCATAGTGACTTTCACAGTGAAACATACAAATATTGTTACATGGTAAAGAGGAACGTAATAGTAGAAACTAGACACCCTGTCAGACTATCTCATAAATACTCTCTTCTCTTTTCTGTAGCCTTTATTCATTTCTTATATTTTATAATAACAAATAAACATTACTCTGAAATTCATTGAAGTACTTTAATTTCTTATAAAACAAATGATTTATGCATAACTTTAGAATATACCATTGAAAATTTTGTTTTTATAAAGGAATAATCCTACATGAATAGGTCTATGCAAGTATATTTGTTTTTTTCATACATATTTCTATGTACCTACTTGCCTTAAGAAAACAGAAGTACTTCCACTAATAATAGTACTTGATTTAATTGCATTTGTGTAGTTTTCACTTACCTGGTCATAATTTTATATTATAAACTCACTTAAGTTTTGAATTTTTAAAGAAAATTATATATGATTTAAAACTGTGATTTATACATAGTACACTGGGAGATTTGAAAAATATATTTAAAATCCAAGGGAGATAATAAATAATATCAGGATAATGTCTACTAGTAAAACATTCTTTTCACTTTTTGATGCTGTGATGGTAACATTATCATTTATGATATGCTTAGCATATATACCCATTTCTTTACATTGATTTCTCCTCTAGAAATGTATTTTTCACATCAATTCTGCATTTTTAAACCATCTAAATATCTTTTACAAACCAACTTAGGTAGTTATCCCTTTAGAAATCTTGATTATAATCAATTATTTTTACATCAATTGTATCTCAATTTCATATTTGATCTCATTTTTCTCACATTTATTCACTTCACTAAGTATGAGTCATTGTGATTGAAGAGCAAAGATTTTTTTTTCTGTCTCCAAGAAACACAATATATTACAGGGGTACCCTTCATCCAAAGGATTATGTTCCACCATCTCCACTTGGTTCCTTAAATCTCAGTTACAAACACTGTACCTGTTAGTTTATGCATAACTAGGATAAAGTTTCCTTATAAATTATGCATTGTAAGAAATTAGAAAATATAGGTAACATTGAAATAGGACAATTCTAACAATGTATTGTATTACCAATTATTTAAAATTTATCAATTTCTTATTTTGGAAATTTTCAGTTATCATGGTTGACCATGGGACCAACTATGAATTAGGGAAGACTAATGAATGGAAAATCAATAAATATTAAATTGCATTTGCAAAGATCATTTTAATATGCTATAGCACCCTGAATCACAAAATAATTCTTTCACAATTTTTCTTCCTCTTTTACTTTGTTGCTTGCTTTTTATCTTTTTTTCTTTTCTTACCTCCTTCCCTCCTTTCCTCTTTCCATGCCTTCCAATCTTTTCTTTTTTGATGTTTTTCAACAACATGGCCAAGAGCTCATTTATATACTATGAACTTCTTCTGCTGTATGAGCACAGTTTCTTTTGTCGTGAAATGTACGTATCAGTCATCACTAAAATGCAGTTTTAAGATGCCGTTTTAATTTTCCAAAGCTGTCTTCTGCTTTTTGCAATTCATCCCCAGAGCTCACACCCAAAAATGATACACAGTCATCTCTGAGTAGTCACAGACAATTAGTCCCATACCTCCCTGAAGATATCAAATCCACAGATTCTCAAGTATTTTCTGTTTACATACTACCTATGCACATCCGATCATGCACTTCAAATCATTTCTAGATCACAGGTTAATATAAAAGGTATATAAAGAGTTATATTATGTTGTTTATGACATAATGATCTTATATAGGTGTTATCTAAGATCTGTAAAATCTGTACATGTTGAGAATTTTATATATGTATATATGTCCACATACATATTTCTTACTCTATAGCTGGTTAAATTTGTGAGGGCAGAATCCATGAATACAAAGGGATATTTTGATTCTGTCTCTCAAATTTTTCCTTTCCTATAAAATTGACAAAAATTAATGATACAATTATATAGACTTATGCTTTTGGTTTCATTCAATTAACATAATATTTTCCATACTCACATATTATTGTTTGCATTTGTAGTTCTTTTTTGTTGAGAGATATGCTATCACATCAATATAACGCATTGTTTTGGGTTTTGAAGAGTTTGACTCCTGTTTGTCTGAGTAAGGGCCTGTAAATCAAAGTTTTTAATAAAATATGGGTAAATTATTTGGGGATATCATTTCTTGATTTTCTTTCTCTTTCTCTTCTCTGTTTCTGGGACTTCAATAACATGTATATTGAAATACCCAAAATTGTTCCTAAAACCTGTTTATTAATTTTTTATTATAAACTTTTGGTCTCTCTGTTCCTTGGAAAATTTATTTTCATTGATTAATATTTAACTTCATATATTTAGCTGCCTTCCATATCCAACCTGTAGATGATATCTTTTTGTTTTTTTTTTTTTACTTTGATTGGTACTGGTTTGTAGTACATACTGATTATATTCACTATGTATGGGAATCTGTTCATGTGCAGTGCACCTTTCAGTTCCCATTCCTTTACTCACCATTTATTTTTCCAGCATCTTATTCATTTGTTTATCTTACAAATCCTTATCTTCAATTATCAATTATCCTATACCCATTGAAAACCAGACTAATAGACAAAAAAACACGTGATACATGCATCAATACTGCATTGTGGTGGTGGTGTTGTTGTCGTTTTCAGACAGGGTCTTGCTATGTAGTTCAGTCTGTTTTTGAACTCATGTTGCCCAGGCTGGTCAAACTCACAGTGCTCCTCATGCCGCAGCCCACCATGTGCTGGGATTACAGGCATGTGCCATCAATGTTTAATTTCAGTTATTGTAATTTTCCTCCCTTTACATGTAGTCTCATTGTTATCATATGCTTCTCTAAGCATTTTTACACATTTTTCTTCAGTTTTTTGGCATGCTTATAAAAGCTGCCTTCAAGTCTTCATTTTCTAAATACAATGTATGACATTAGAACCATCAAAATTACATAGTATTCTTCAGCTACTGTTGCATTTTATCTTTTCTTTGTATACCTAGAAATTTTATTTTTAAATAATAGTTTCTGATTATCTATTTTAAGAAGTCTGAATTCTACTTTATTTTCTTAAAATTCTTGCAGTGCTTTTTTCTATCATCATTACATGATGGTGTCAGAGTCCTTCATCCTGTATGTATGAAATCATCCCACTATCCTATTATATCTTTTCTTTTTTCGTTCTTTGTCTTTTTTTGAATGGAAGGTGACAGGAGAAAGTTATTCTTTCATATCTTCAGTCAATCAATGATTCAAGTGAGTGTTTGCTTTTATATCTTGCTACCTTTTGCAAACTGAAGCTATACTGACTTCAAGGTGAAAGTCGGTTCTCAATTTTTTCTGCCCTTATATTTTTTTAGCGACTCCCTAGATTTCTCCACAAATACACAGTTGAGAAATCAGCTAGGAATGTTTTGGCGAACATAAATTTACAATTCTTTTTTCTTTCTTTCTCACTTCTACATCTTCCATTCTGATTCTGGCTACCATTCCTGACTCACGCCTGGCTTCCTCTCTCAGGATTAGGGAAAGATTTTCTAAGTTGCTACAAACCCAACTAGCACTTTTAACTATAAAATCTACAGTTTATCTTTTTCCTACTGCATTTCAGCTTTCAATTATCTTTTGTGTCTTACTGCAAATCTACTGGGTTTTGCTGTAAGCTGCAAGCAGTTCAAGCTATAGTTTTCTCAGAAAACACTGGTGTGAAGGGGGGGAGAAATCCTAAAAAAGCAACAAAACTGTCACTATTTGTACTCACTAATGTGGAGTCTGTAGTCTAATTTCATCTCAATGTGCTATCTGCCTTTGGTTTTTCACTAATAATCTGAAATAATTATGAATTTTTTGGACAACTTTTCTAGTTTTATAATTTTCTTGCACGGATCATTCAACTTACTTATATCACAGTCATCACACAAAATTTTACCTTTATCAAAATTCCATTAAATTTCCATATAGTCATGAAGAAAATGCAGAACGTTGGATTCTCTCATTCCTTCACAAGGTAGTACTGTGCCAAAGTAATGATTTATAAACTTTATGATACCAATTGAATATCTAGGCAACTGGATTTTGTGATCACAAATGAGCATGTGTAGCATTTTAGCAGACTAAGTAATGCAAATCTATATTGACAGTTAAAATAATTTACCTGCATGACAAAATACTCTAGCGATAAAATGATATAAACATAAATTCAGAACAAGTGACTATATGAAATCTGACTTCAAATCAGTACACAGCTAAAATTATATATTGAAAGTAAACTATTTTTCACCTTCTGAGCAAAAGCAAACACAAAATTATTTATAAAGTTATACCCAAGGACCAAATAAAATAAATCATTTAATGTAAAATAACATTCATCCTAATAAAATGGAAGAGAAAAATTAAATTTTTCTCTCTGTTCAAGTACTGTATCTCAAAACCTGTAGCACAAATTGTAATTTGAAAGATCACTTATTTTTCAGGCACTCAGGAAAATAAAAGGTAGTTTTCTCATCCCTTCCAGGCACATGATTGCATAAATGACTAATATCTGATTATCAGATTGTGGGAAAATGAGATAGAGCTCAAAATACTTAAAAGATTATTTTTCTCCCCATTGGAAACTGTCTGATATAATATGTCCCCTCAGAGAAAAGGGTTGACACTAAAAAAGAGCTGAACTTGGAAGCAACTGGATTATTTCAGAAGACTATTTCTTTCAAAGTATTCTAGTCAGATTCATTGTTGAACCAATGTGTTTCGTGAGTGACCAGTTACAAAGGACCTTACAGTCATGTGCTAGAATTTGTAAAAAGAAATTGACTCTGAAGTGAAGACACCACTTACACAGTCTATTCGAGAGAGACATAAATTTAAAGGGACAGCTCAGGGAAAATTCAATCAGATGACTAGGAGCAAACATGTTTAACTGTCAAAGAATTCAGAAAGGTTTGAAAGTGACAGCTAAAAAGAAACTTGAAAAGAAATATCCATTAGCCAATTTAAGAGAAATAAAAATAACTTGGGGAAAACTAGCAGTTTTGATGAAGAGTCAAATTTCAATAAGCAAAATCTAGAAAGTTTAAGACCTGAGACTGGTCATTGCACCTCAACTTGTTAGAAGGTCAAAAAATCCATGAGAGTTCTAAGTTTAACTATTTCTGAGTTTATCTATGCAAAGATATTCAATATAGAGAATTCACACATGAAGATAAAAGGGAGAGTTGATTTATAGTCTTATGAATGCCAGGAGATCAGAGAAAAATGTGTACTTGAAAGAATCATACTGTGAAAATAAATGAAATTTCATAGTATTTTTCCCATAATTTAAGTTGTAAAATACTAATTAAAAGTCTTTGTTTGCATAGCAAGCAACATATTTGTAACTTTTATATTACATTCTGCTTGTTTTTAAAAGTAACAAAAACTAATTGTAAAATTAACCAAAACTTTGAGTCTTGACCATCTGCATTTTGAATAATTAATAGAATGAAGGTGATAGGTAACCAAAGTTGACATTACCTAACTTCAAATGTAACGGTGTATAGAGTATCAGGGGAATTTATTTATTTCCTTTCTGTGTATATATTGTAACTATAGTGGTGACAGCAGGTATTGACAGCTGGCTGAATAATGTAACATCTGTTAATAAACTACAGTGCCCAGGAAAGCTCTGGAATAGTTATCAAGTTAAATATAATGTTTTTGATTTAATCCTTCTTAGTCAAGTTCAAGATGTTCTGTAAATCTATAGTTGGCTCAGTGACATCTTGAATGGTAAAATTTCTCTCTACCAAACTAAAGATTAGCACATGAGAAAGGAAATTTACATTGTGGTTTGGCTTCTATGGTTGCCAAATTGCTATACTTCAAATTAAAGTTAAAAATATATGTCTCGTAAAATCAAAACTGGCTAATGTGGTACATCCTAATTAAAGCCATTGGTCTGTACTATCTGTGTAATTTGACTTGTGTAATTGTAGTCCAAAATAATCATTGTGAAAAGATTGAAGCAGAAGAAAGAAAAAAAGAATGAAATGAAATCTCTTGTCAATCACCCTTCTATCTTGCTTCTACAAACTTGGCTATTTTGAATACCTCCCATAAATAGAACAATACAATATGTGTCTTCTGTGACTAACTTCTTTCACTTGTCATATAGCTTCTATATCTGTGTTACTGCACATGATGTTATTTTGCTTTTTAAAAAATGTAAATAATATTCCATTGTATACTTATCCAGTGCTACATATTGTTTATCTACTCATTTGTCTAGAAAAATTTGAGTAATAGTTACCTCTTGCCTTTCGTGAGTAATAGTGCAATGAACATGAGAATGCAGATATCTCCATGATGTACTGATTTTATTTCTTTTGAAAGTATATCTGTGAGTGAAATTGTTAGACCATGTGGCAGTCCTATTTTTAATTTTTTGAGGAACCTCCATAATGTTTCCCATAATAGCTGCAGCATTATACACTCTGACCAACAGTATACAAGTTTTCCAAATTCTTTACAATTTCACCAACATTTTTTATCAATTATTCTTCATCTTACTTTTGTTTGATAATAGCCATTCTAGCAATGATAAGGTGGTTTGCTATTGTTGTTTTAGTCTTCATTTCCCTATTATTGATATTAAGCAATTTACCATAGACGTGTCTGCCATTTGTATATTTTCTTTAGAGAAATGTCTAGTCCCCTACCTTCTTTTTAATATTATTTGTTTTGCTTTTGTTTACTTTTTTAGCTGTTTAATTGTGAGAGATTCTTTATATATTTTGGAAATTAATCTATCATTAAATATGTTTTGCAAATATTTTCTATTTCATAGGTAGGTGTTTAATTGTGTTTTTTTATTTACTATATACAAACATCTCACTTTGAATGAGCCCCATTTGTTTATTTTTTTACTTTGTTTTCTTTGCTTTTGTTTAAATATCATTGCTTTGATAGAGTTCATAAAACTTTTCTGTTATATTTTCTATATTTAGATTTATGGCTTCATGACTTATGGTCAAGTTTTAATCCATTTTAATTTGATTTTTGTGTTTGAGGTAAGATATGTGTCTATTTCTTTCTTTTGCATGAAAATTATTAAAATTTGATCTGTACAGGTACATAAATATTCTCAATCCTTTTGAATTATAATTTAGAACTGTCTTGAGATTACAGTCTTCATTTATTTGTACTTAAAAAGCAATCCTAAATACAATGGAAAAAAATTTAAATGAATATCTGTCACTATCCTAAACAGGTACATGATATCCAGATTTATTGTTTCCTGCTCCAATATGGAATAAGACCATTTTAATTTCACATTTCCAGGTATGGAAATGAGAAATCCACAGTTTTGTGACTAATCTATACCCAATTTCTTAGGTACTAGGATAAATACCTACCTCAAGTACCCTCTGACTATTCTAGGTGTTTCTATATGAATAGAAGATCCACTCAAATGCCTAACTTTGCTTTTGAATTCAGATCACAAAAACTTTATCCTAAAGTCACAGATTCTGAAAATATAGTTTTTCATCTGCAAATACATTCTACTAAAACATTATTAGTACTTGTCAAACATTTACTAAAATATACTTAATAATTTCTTGTGGTTTGAAACTCAGAAAAAAGAGTTTAGTAAGTGAATTAGAAGTTAACGTAAATCACAGTTAGAGGTTTGCTGTGGTTTTCATTTACTTTATAAATTAATTCATATCATACTGAATAATTCAGGAATGAAATTTTTTAGTAAAGGTAGAGATATTGTGGTTACTATTTTTAATTTCAGGAAAATCACAATTATATCTTCCAGAATTTGGGATAGCCATTACTTTCACATCCTATTGGAATGCTATGGGCAAGAAGTAAGATAATTCAACTCTGAATTTTCAGATAATTAAGCCTTCATTGCAAACTATTTAAGAAATAATATTGAAAGAAAATTTATGTAGGCCAATTTCTCTGTTACATAATAAACACAGTCATCCCTTTTAATAGTGAATTCCACAATTATGGATTCAAAAAATATTCAACTTATTGCATCTACACTGAACATACATAGAATTTTTCACTACACCTGTAATATGTGTAGCATGTACATTTTATTAGATTTTATGACTGCTCTTGAAATGACTTAAACTTTACAGGAAGCAGTGTGTAGTTAACATACAAATATGGTACCATTTTTTTCCATAAAGACTCAAGAATCTGCAGATTATATATTTCAGAGTGTTCTGAAACCAGACTCCAAAAACACTAAATAAACACTGCACTTCATTTGTATTTAAAATACACTTTAAGAGAACATCATATGCATAGTTCTAGTATAGAGTATAGATCTGAATGATTCACATGATATATCTATAAAATACTCTGATTTTCTCAAACCAATTTTATTAAGATTCAGAATTTTTATTATCATTGATATTTAACTTTCTTATCACAGAATCCCCATGATTCAAATCTTAATGATCCAAACTTCCTGTTCAGTCCTCTCACAGTTAACTAGTTCTCTGTAGTCATACAAATCTAGAAATCTAAGCCTACACAATTCCAATTGCTCTCAGCTCTACCCAAAACATTGTACCAATCAGAGATGAAGATTTCAGCAGAAAAATTAAATAAGTCTACTTTCACCTTTTGACACTTTTGACATTTTGCGTCAGATATTTCTCTATTTTTATGAATTGGCTTGTGCATTGCATATGTTCATTGTCTTTTGCCTGCCATTGTATATTAAATATCAGTAGTATCTCCTTATATGTAAAAACTGAAAACATCGAAGTCTTCTTATAAAAGACTTTGGATAGAGAACGTGCCTATAGAGAATTATGGTCTCAGATGAATTTTCAAATAAAAATGGTGGCCTTCTCTATCATGTTGGATCCATGTTTTAATTCATTTAGTTCAAAACAAACATTTAATGTTGCTGATAAGTATGCCTTAAGATAAAATTCAAGGTTGTGATGACTCAGGGATTATACATTTATCAGAGACTCTTGTGACAATTCCTTTTGAATTCCTGTCATGACATCATAGGCTTCATCTATCCTTTTCCCTGTGTCCATTGGAAGTTATTACTATCCTAAAATATATTCATCCAAAACATTCTTTTTCTCAAAGATACTGATTTTAGGATAATAAATATTGCAATCTTAAAGTATTACAGGTGACATAAATTGTCTTATCCTTACTGTACAAGTTATAAACATATATAAAGGATTCTTCAGGAATGAATCAACTAATATCAAACAGTTCTTCTTTTTTTTAGATGGATAGATGATTAGATGGAAATATAGATAGATAGATAGATAGATAGATGATTGATAGATAGATAGATAGATAGATAGATATAGATAGATGATAGATAGACAGATAGACACACAGACAGACAGATGGTAGGTACATAGATACATACCTGGATACATAACTACTGGAATGCAGGCAAACAAGCATGTGCACACACACACACACACACACACACACACACACACACAGTAACTTCTCTGTGAGTTTATTTTTATTTGCTGTGAAGTGTATGTGAATATGTTCAGGCACCTTAAATGTGATCTTATTTTAGTTCCTGTGGACACTCAGCAAGGACCGGGAGATGAAGACAGATCTGCCTGTGTGAGGCACTTCGGCCACCAGGAAACTTGATTCCTGTGGGCAGCCAGCACAGGCAGAGAGGTTCAGACAATTATGCCCTATGCAACTAAAGGCTGCATTGGAGACCCTTGCTACTTTCAGGTAGCCAGAACCAAGTAGGACAATCAGACAAACACAGCCTTGTGTGTCTACCACCATTGGGAGAGTCCTGGTGTAGACATGCAGGCTGAGAGAAGAGCAGGCTTGCCATCATGCAACCCTGGCCATTGGGGAAGGCTCAGCTGCATGGTTCTGGAGAAGCCCACCCTACACTCTGCTGCCTACCTGGGAACCTGGGCTCAGAGAAACTCAGGTGCCTGTCCCATTCTGCTACACCATGAGCAGCAGCCAATGTGGGAAGTGACCAGGACCCCACAACCAGATTGTTGGGAGGAACCAAGGCACATGTCAAGATGAAGGAGCAAAAGGCAATCTCAGACCTCTAGCCCACACAGAATAAGTTTGGGAGATACATTCATGGAGTAAAATAGAAGTCACACACCTGAAATCTCAAGGAGGAATACAACAGAAGTAAAGAAACAATTTCACAACACTGTAAAAGTAATCAGATCAGGGAGGACACACTGGAAGGTCCCTCCAGACCTATTTGGGCCCACTCACTGAGAGAGAAATAAGAGAAGCCACACCTTTCACAATAGCATCCAAAAAAATGAAATATGTAGGAATCATTCTAACAAAAGAAGTAAAAGACCTACTCAGGGAAAATTATAATATGCTGAAAAAAAAATCGAAGAAGACCTCAGAAAATGGAAAGACATTTCTTGTTGATGGATAGGAAGAACAAATATTGTGGAAATGGCCATTCTCCCAAAATTGTTATACAAAATTAATGCAATTCCAATTCACACACCTACAGAAATCATTCCTAAAATCCATCAGGAACCAGAAAAGACCTAGAAAAGAAAAGGCAATTCTGAGTAACAAAGGCAAGGCAGGAGGAATCACAATCCCTGACTTAAAGTTATACTACAAAGCTACTGTAATAAAATCAGCATGGTAATAAAATAAAAACAGACCTGAAGATCAATGGAATAGATTAGAAGATACAACTACTACTACAAACACACTTAGCCACCTTATGTTTGATAAAGGGGCCAAACAGTTTCACTGGAAGAAAGATAGTCTCTTTCTAGAAAGAGACTATCTTTCCAGAAAGAGATTCTTTCCAGAAAGAGACTATCTTTCTTCCAGTGGTACTAGAAAAACTGGCTTTCCATGTCAAAAAAAAAAACTAGACCCATGCTTATCACCATGTACTAAACTAAAGTAAAAATGGATCAGAGATCTAAATATTAAAACAGAAACACTAAATCTGCTAGAAGACAAAGTAGGTAGAAATCTTGAAGATATAGGGGTGAGCAGATAATTCATGAATAAAAATCAAACCACATCAAAAATACTTCCCAGAATCAATAACTGGGATCCTGTCTTATTTAAAATTTTTGCATGTTTAAAGAAACCTCCAACAGAGTAAAAGGGAAACCCATGAATTTTGAAAAACTCTTAGTCAACTGTCCCTCAGACAAGGATTTCTGTCTAGAACATTTAAAGAATTTAAAAAATCAAATCCCCGGAATGAAAAGACCCAATCCAAAAATGGGCATCTGAGATGAATACACAGTTCTCAGATGAAGAAATACAAATGGCAAATAAATACATGAAAACATGTTCAGCATCATGGGTCATTAGAGAAATGCAAATTAAAACCACATTAAGATTCTATCTCACCCTATAAAGAATGGCCAAGATACAGAAAACTACCAACAACAAATGCTGAAGCGGCTTCGGGGAGGAAAAGAAACTCTTCTGCATTGTTGGTGGGAGGGCAGACTAATGAGACCACTGTGGAGGTCAGTCTGGAGGTTCCTCAAATAGCTGGCATTGGAAGTCCCAGCTATTCCACTTCTGGGCATATTCCCAGGAGAGCTAAAAACATCATATCACAGTGATATATGTGTACTCACGTTTATAGCAGCACAATTTGCAATAGCCAGATTTTGGAAGCAAACTAAATTCCCATCAATTGAAGAATGGATAAAAAAGATGCACTTTTATACAATGGAGTACTACTCTGCTATCAAGAATGATCACATTGAGATATTTATAAGTAAATGGATGCAACTTGAGACCATACTCATAAGTGAAATAAATCAAACTCACATGTGTAAGTACTATCTTGTCTCCCTAGTGTAAGAAATGGTAAGAGTACATAAGATACAAAGTCCTCAATAAATATAGTGAAAGGGTAAGAATCTGCCCAAAGAGGGAAAAATAGTATCACAGAGAAAAGGAGGGAAAAAAAGGAAGGGAAAAGAAAAAATATCTAAATTTGTGTAAACACACATGGGATAGCTAAGATGATTGTGCTATAAATTCTATAATTTCTTGGAACAAAACAGTTAACATTCATAGGATTGGAACAATTTTGCATGCTTGTGTCCGGTGATCTGAGGAACTCTTTTGATGATCACTATGTAAAATAACAACTTTTGTTATGTTGCTACCACCTTGTTTTGAAGGCCTATATCATCATTGTTTTGGGCTCTTGGCTATCGTTATTTATTTATCTGTTTTGTTTCTTATTTCTCTAGTAATTTGTTTTATTTTGTTTTGTTTTTCTTTCTAATGCAAAAAGGGTAGGTAAACATGTAGAGGCTTATACATGCCTAGAACTTCTCCTGAACAGTTTATGAGAATTGATTGTATTATGTGTGATGAAATGACAGCTGCTTTGAAAAAAAAAGGACATTATGGTATCCATTGCTGATTCTGTATCATCCTGCTGTGAAATCCAGTAAGCTTTTATTCTTTGTTCAGAGTGGTTTTAGTCTGTTCTGTATTATTTAATTTTAACATACATGAAGGTATGGACAGCTATTTTGAAGAGCATGAGAGACATTAGAGTCGCCATTATTGATATTCCTATTGTCTGATTTTGAAAGCCTGTAATGCCTTTATTATTATGTTTTGATCAGTTTTATGCTATTTTGCTTTGCATAAATTCATCATTTATAAAGATATACACAACTATCTAGAAGAAAACAAGAGACATTATGGTAGCCATTGTTGATCTCCTTTTGTCTTTCTTTGAAATCTGTTTCACTTACATTGTTTTATTCTGATCTGCTTTGTTCCATTTTGTTATGTTTTGTTTTACCCTCTTTAAAATAAAAAAATTAAAAATTAAAAAAGTAGTTAGATCAGAAATAAAGTCTCAGGTAAAAGAAGAAATCACAAACAATGAAATATTTGCTCATCATATCTAAAGAAGACATAGTTGAAAAGAGGAGCATAGGAAAATGATGGGAACCTTGAATGCACAATTTATAAAGGCATTACAATGAATGAAACAGATTCAAAAAGATACCCAGGAAATTGAAAAGTTAATCAAAACTGGCAAAGCTGCTTGAAAGATACTAAAAATAGACTTTCAGACTTTGACAATAGGATCATAGCTAGAAATTAAGAAAGGAAAGTTCTCTTAAAAATAGCAAGGATCCAGGCAATAATGATTTCATGGCTTCAAGACAATGCAAAGAACCGTAATTTAAGAGTAATAGGTATCAATGAAGAAGCCAGGTTCAATGCAAGTGAAATAAAAAGACAATTTATTAGAAGTAATAGCAGAAAATTTCCCAAACATGGGAAAAGGACCATACAGAGAAGTTAGACATGTAAAACTCCAACTAGCCATAACCAAAGTAAATCTACACTCAGACATGTAATAATCAAGATCCCAGAAATTCAGCAAAAGAACAGAATATTAAAAGCTTTAGAGAAAAGAGACAGATCACCTATAAAGGAAAACCAATCAGAATAATGGCAGAATTGTCAACACAATCCATCAAATCAAGAAGAGTTTGGAGTTAAGTGTTTCAACTCCTGAAAGAAAACAACTTCCAACCCACACTGATGTACCCTGAAAATTATCTTTCAAAATTGATGAAAAAATAAAATACTTCCATGATAAAGAACAACTGAAAGAATTCATGATCTCCAAACCAAACCTATAAAGAGTGCTGAAGGCTATTCTAAAGAGAGATAAAGATGACCATGGTTCCAGGAAAACAAGCAGAGGAAGATCACCAAACAGGGAAGGCAACTGAATGAAGAAGAAATGTGGAGGACCATCAGCAGTAGGATAGCATGGCAGACATGAACCAATGCATGCCACTTGTAATCATTAATGTAGATAGCCTCAATTTACCCATAAAAAAATACAAAGATAGTGGATGAAGAAAGAAGATCAATTAGTATACTATATATAAGAAACAAATTTAACTTGAAATTCATAGACTGAAAATCAAAGGACAGAAAACAATTGTTCCACATGACAGAGAACAGAAAAAAGCAAGGGTAACTTGTCCATCAACTTAAGCATGGATATGTAAGAAAGATATGGTATTTTCATACAATAGAAAATTACCCAGCTATAAAGTAGAATAATCTCAAGACTCTTGTATATAAATACGTACAACTAGAGATCATGCTTATTGGTGAAATGGTTTCAACTCATATGTGTGAACACTAAATTAACTCCCTAGCATAAAAAAACAGAAGGAGTTAGTGGGATCCAAAAAGCACAATAGATATTATGAAAGTCATAGGTGAAGAAATGACTAAAAAGGGAAAGTGCTAACCACTATTAATTTCCTATTATCTTATTTTGAATTCTTGTATCATTTTCATAACTTTGTTAAGTTTGGTTTTGTTCTGTCTTGTTTGTCTGATATAATGGCAGCTTTTTGAAAATAACAGAATGTATTGCGGTAACTTATTATCTTATCTTTGAAATCTTATAAGGCTTTTATTCTTTTGTTTTGATTGGTTTTATTCTGTTTTGTTTTGGTTGATTTTATTATGTGTGATGGTATGGACAGCTATTCTGAAGAAAATGAGGCATTGTGATAGCCACTTTTAATTTTTATCATTTTCTTTTGAAGTCCTATAATGCTTTCATTCTTTTGTTTTGGTTGGTTTTATTCTGTTTTGTTTTGTTTTGTGTTGTTTTGTTTTGTTTTATTATATGTGAGAGTATGGACTACTGTTTTGAAGAAAACAAGTGACATTATGGTAGCCATTGATGATTTTCTATTATCTTGTTTAGAAGTCCTGTAATTCTTTCATTCTTTTGTTTTGCTTGGTTTTATTCTATTTTGTTTTACTTGATTTAATTTTGTCTGAGGGTATGGACAGCTATTTTGAAGAAATCAAGAGACATTATGGTAGCCATCGTTGATTTCCTATTTTCTTATTTTGAAGTTCTGTATTGCTTGCATTGTTCTGTTCTGATTTGCTTTATTCTGCTTTGCTTTGTTTTGCTTTGTTTTATTCTCTTTAAAATAGAAAGAGAGAGCTGGGGATTTAGCTCAGTGGCATAAGTACCTGCCTGGCAGGCACAATGTTGTGAGTTTGATCTCTAGTATTAATAAATAGATAGATAAATAAATAAATAAATAAATAAATAAAATTTTTAAAAAATGTTATCTTATTTTTTATAAAAGTTAAAATTCTTTAGACTACAAATTTGAATGATCTATATGAGAGGAGTATAACCATGGTTTATATTCTTAAAAAAAAAAGCACAATCATGGCATATAAAGTTTAAGAATAGGAGCCAGCAAAATTAAAATGCTGAAAAGCATTATTTAAATTTTAACTAATTTCAAAATACTTTATTACACTGATAAAATGTAATCTGTTGGAGCAAGAAGCATAAAGTTGAGAGAAGAGTCTCAAACTTTCATGTAAACTTCTCTACCCTGCTAGCATTTCTGTGTAATCAAATTTCTAGGTCCTTCTCAAATTGACAGGAATGTTTCTTGTTCATTTAAAATCATATTGACAATATACTATTCCTTTTTATGTGTGGAGCTAACTGCTTAAAATTTCATTGCATCCTTGCATTTATCTAGCAAGTAATATTTACTAATGTAATTGTATTACCTCGCTTTTTTTTCTTAAGTCTGGGAATGTCAAGACATGTGAGTGGCATTCCATCTTCTTCATTCCAGTTTCTAATTAAATGGTAAGAATGTGGGATAACAGTGACTCTGACGTGCTTTTAACTATGGAAGACTGTCTTAACTACTTTTTCTCATGGCTAAAAAAAAATCTAATGCCCAAAATTAAGGGAGGAAAGGTTTATTTAGCTCACAGTTTGTAGAAGTTTCAATGAATAATTGACTGGCTTCAAGGTAGGGCTGCACATGGCAAAGCAGCAACAGATCGTGGTGGTGGAAGATAACAAAAGCAACAACAGAGAGGAAGAGGAGCAAGCCTCTTTCTATCCCTCTTATCTTATCTAGACTGCTGGGGTTAGGGTGGCACCAATCTAATCAGTGGACTGAACCATCAGTCACCATTCATCCCAGTTCCATCAATCCCACATTGAATGAATCAATCACAGGGATTAATCAATGCTTAAAAGTCATATAATAATCTGACATGTAAATGACAAATGTTCAGTGAATATAGCATGAGTTAAGTAGAAAAATAATGGAAGATTCATATTTTTCTTTCAATTATTCAACAAAGATTTGTTAAGCAACTACTAGGCAGTAAACTGAAGTTTCTTAAATGAACAAGGTGAAATATACACATATTCAGTTATCAAGCAATAAGGTAATAATGAGAAAGAAATATGTAAGCATATAAGAAGAAAGCCTACATCAGAGAAGCTTTTATTTGATAAAACACATAGTAGACAAATGGTTAGAAATGTAGTTTATACTCTCCTTATATCTCTTTTACTTTGCCAATTTAATCCCTGTTACTTGTCTTGGAACAATCAATATTTTAAATTTTTTCAAAAGACTTTCTTATGAGAGGAGACAATAATTTTGAAAAGAGCCTAGCAGGGCAAAAAAAAACCAAACAATGATCAAAAACTCACCAACTCCCCTCGTAGCAGCATCAATCCTTAACTAAGAGAAAATAAAGAGTAAAGACCACAGTTTACTTGTTTCTTCTTTTATAGAGACACTTTTCAAATCCTTATCATAGTCTGGGAAGTTTATATCTGTAATCTCATGGAATCATTACTGGAATGCTGGTGAATTAATTCCAATCTACCACCTCCAGGCAACCCACAGTGAGAATAAAGACACTAACACATATTTATAGTTGAAGGCAGCCAAGGGGTCCTGAGTCTGATTTTGAGGAGGGTTCGTTGAACAAGGTCACAATCAAGGGCCTAACCTAACCCAGATTTTATTAATTCATGAAGAAGGGATTGGTTAAGAATGAATGACTGAGAATGGTGGGAAGTATGTGAGTACTATGGGCTGAGCTAGCTAGAAGGTTAGCGATTACCTCTGTTGTAGGCAGAGAGAAGGGAATGCAGAAAGACCAATCTGCATAATGCAATTGAGATAGCATTTAGTGTTTAGGAGGCTGTTGCTTCAGTTTCTGATGTGTAAACTTTTGTGCCTGGGAAGTTGTAGTCTCTTCTCAAGACTTGAACTCAGCTGCAGTTTCTAGAGCACTGGCTCTTCCAGCCTGCTGGGCTCAACTATTTAGAGGGAGACATTGGGACAGGGAAATAGGACTGTCACTTGGCTTCAAAGATCGTGCATCAGTACTTCAGCTAGCCCTATTTACATTGCTTAGAACCAACTGAAGGGAAAAAGAAATAACTTAGCCAGCTCTGTTCATGTCAGTACATGGAGATGGGGCCAGGTTTAGCTAAAGTGGAGGTAATAGATCTGTATTCAACGAGCACCATCCACATGTTCTTCTACATTCTGTGACATAAATTGGATATTTGTTTTATACCATTATTCAAAGTTCTTTGCAGATTTAGTTTCATCATTTCTAATGACTGCTAACTTTATAACATCTTTTATTCATTGCCTCTCTTCCTGGTCTCATTATTTTTGTATGAGTGTTTCTTGTCCTTCCGAAATAAACTACTTTCCCTACAATTTTTATTTTATGGTCTATTTTTGATGCATATTCTACAATCCATCAATTTCAAAAGTAGAGAAATCTCTGCTATAATGAGCAATTACAAATGAAATATTTTATAATACAAAGATAACTATCTTCCCTTCTCTTTGTCATATATCTAGAATCTAATGATTTTAGCTTTACTACTGTCTAAAAATGACAGTCAAGATTTAATCCCTTAGGAATCAGAAATAAGTTAAAAAAAATAAATGCACCTGGATTATTTTTAGAAATATTTTAAAAAGTAGCTAAAATGTGGCTCCAAGTGCAAAAGTTGCTCCTTAGAACAAAAAAACAGACGTTCTTCATTTGGAGATTTTTTTTAAAAAATCTTTATTTCTTTTTAGCTAAACCAACATATGCTGGCCATTTTCAAAAGTGTTTAAGGATCACCAAGATTACCTCTGGTTATTTTAAAAATAACATAAAGCCTTTTAATGGACTGGAAAACCAAACATATTCGAGATGCTTCCACCATGTTTGGGTATAATAGGAAAGTAGGAAAAGAGGAAGAAAATTTAGAAATTGAATGCTTCTATCCTTCTATCCTGTGCACACCCTATCACACATGTCATAACCTCAGAGACTTGACATACACTCCTGCACAGTCCAATGTATTGTCAGACAATATTGAAATGAATGTTCAACACTCAGTCACGTACCTCCCTCAGTGAGTGATATTAAATAGCATGTCTTTTTCTGGAAATAAAACTTTCATCTCTGAAGGAAGGTATTTAAATTCTATGTAATGGTTTTTGAAGGGAACTAGTGCCATAAAAATTTGAAACTAGAAAACACTGAGAGTTGCTGACATTTCAGACATGTATATTTGTTTCCAGGTTTTAAAGCATATAACTATAGAAAAACATTTCTTTCATAAGAACTTCAAATCTTGGTTAAGCTGAAGATCATGAAATTTGCCAAAACAGAACTTTGAAATGTTTCTCAAGAACACTCAAAAGAGCTGAAATGCAAAAAGTAAAATTGTATACACACAAGAGGTTTGAATTCTTCCTTGTATATATTTAAGGACCAAAAAGGAAAATTTGGAAAAGATAACATTATATTACCACTAAAAAATTCATTAAAAAAGGGATCTATCTGTGAAGATCTTCTCCACTCTCATTATAGTATAGTCAACACTTCTTTTAGATGAGTCAGAAGTTTTCCACATAGTTTTAAGGAGTTTCTTATGTTAACTCATGGTATATGGGTACTAAGTGATGGAATATAATATCAATAGCAGTAAAAAGGCCCCTTATGAGTTACTATTTCTTGAATTCTAAATACATGCTAGAGTTTTCTGTGCACTGCATTAAAACATATCTCCACAGCAAAGATAGATTAAATTAACATCTGTATTATGCATGAGGAAACAGATATAAGAATCATTAATTCACCTCGGGTTATACAGACCTAAGTTGGAAAGTTAAGATTTGAATATAGGCAGTATGAATTATGACCTCTATGGTTCCCTAAATGGACCCATATTACAACAATTATTTCAACCCATAAAAATTATAATATTTTAATTTTAAGATAAGATATAATGTTAAATTGTGTCCTTAACCCCTCATCTTTTTTCTCTCGAGGGATTTGATATGAAAATGTGAAAAAATACAAAAATTTATAATTTACTTTGGAAAAAAGAAATTAAGCTTATTTACCATAATATCAACCTTTCAGTATACTAGAGACATAGAACATGGATTTTTAGATATGATGTGAAAAACATTTCGCCTCTGGATTTAAAAGACAAGGTTTTCAAAAGATGTTTGAAGAAACAGTAAAGGCATATATCTCAGATTTGATATAACTTGTTAATGACAAAACAAAGATACTGATAGAAAAGTTGTTCTTGGATGAATTATCAAGTTAAAAACCCTAAGATAACAAATATGCCCGAATTCAAACCATGATAGAAGTTGGAAGCATTTTGTAAGGCAAACAAAAGGGTTTTCTATTAAATTAATGAGTTTTATCCTAATTTTGAAAGAACTGAGGTTTTGTACATTACTGCTATAGCTGAGTTGATCTATTCTTTCTCTACTCGTGAAATAATGTCAGCTATCATGGCTAAATCACTGGTGTAACTGATAGCATGGAAATGAATCCCCCAACACATCCTTTCCGACAGTAGTGGACCAGCTTTGCAATATCCAATTCATCACTTGACTATGATAGTTCTAAATACTGAATTAATATCAAAAGGAAATGAAAAAAATAATGAAACTGAAATATTGACAATATTACTAATGCCTCTGCTCAATTTTTTCTATTTAAGGACAAAGAATATGTATTGTAAACAATTTATTTTCCTCTTTAGAAGATAAATATTGAAAGGGAGCTTCCACTGAGGAAAAGATATGAGCATAGAACAGAAAAGCAAATGAAAACAGAACAGAGTGCTGTGCTCAGTAGGCTTTTCTGTCTGTCAATCAATATGGACTTGCTACTTAACTGAATTCTCAGCTGTCACTGTTAAGAGAGATGAACATCTATTACTTCAGAATGTGGAATGAATGAATTACCTGTAATCCAAGAGGCTCCAACAACATTCACTCTGAGCTCTAACGTTATTTACTTGCATGTCAGAATAAGTTATATTTTAACTTTGAGAAGTGTTCAGATGTAGACATACATGGTAAGTGCCCTTTTTAGGTTGGTAATTACAACTGATATTTACTAAAATCTCCTTGATTTCTAATCCAATGATTAAACATCCCTCAGTGAATAAACTCATTTCACAGTTACATATGTTTGGCATTGCTCTTTCACAGATTTTAAGTTTACATTTATCTTAAGCAGATTTGACTGTGGTACAATATAGGATGATCCAATATTCCATTGAAAACATAGATTTTTTTGTGGATTATTTTATATCATCATTCCAACATTGTTTGATGTTTTATGAAATGCAGTACTACTTTATCCACTAACGTGAGATGGCATTGTCACCAGTAAGGTTCATCTGTTCTAGAATAAAGGTTTATACAAAGCACATATTTAAACCAGTCATTGTATATTCATGTGAATATATGCATAAAAAAGAGAAAGCAAAGTAGTCTTAAAAGTTGTTATGAACACTTCATTTCTCTCTAAGTAGTACGAATCCTTATGAATCACAAGATTCTCCTTTTCAATCACCACTATTGGGCTAGTGAACAGAATAAATGGGGACAAGTATCATAATCTACCTCCAACATAAACAAATCATATTCTAACATTCTCTAATCATTGATATTTATATAAAAAAAGGAGCCTCAGGAAGAAAACTCTTATCTAAGGAGCCCTAAGTCTAAAATTCTAAATGTCTCTAAGACTGCTTTGTTCGCATGCCAAGTTCAAGTGGAAATTAAAATGGCCTGTCATGTGTTGCCCTTCATAGAAACATACACAAATGCTAGACATCTATGTTCTAAATGGATATTTTTGTCAGTATAATTCATACATACATTTCAAAACTAATGTAACACTATGAAACAAAAATTCTATAGAGAAAAAATACCTCTCAATGCCAAGTCTCACCATTACGACTCTGTGCCAACATCTGTCCTCCATTAAGACTCTAGAATTTGTTGACATGATTTTCTCTCATTTCTGTTTCCCACTTCACCTCTAACCCTCTTTAGTACATTACAGCCTTACTAATGTTCTGAATATAATCAACGGAAGTTACCAAAAACTAGCTCTGAGGCTAGAGACCCTTTGATCTCCATACACTGAACCAGATTAAAATCATCTGAAATATGTTAAAAGTTTAACTTGCTTCTCCCTGCCCTAATCTATGACAGTTTTTTTCTTCCTTCTCCATTCATTCTCCATGAATGCAATCAACTGTGATTTTTAACTCTCAAAAGAGATTGCAGATTCTACATTTTAGTTACTCTGGATTTATCATCCTCAGTCTTCTGACATATTCAATAAAACTATGATGTCATAGCTTTTCCAGATTTTCCTCTGTTTAGGCTTAAATTGATTTTTTTGCAACTGTATCTCTACATATTAACCAGAAACATAAATCTTACCTTCACTTTTAAAGATTATTTATTTTCACAGATCACTTTTATGATTATTTTTTCAGAATTTAACAATATAATCACTTTAATCTTCCTTTTATCATTTACTTTCACTAACCATTAGTTAGTGTTCTTTTACTTACTTGAAATCAGCCCTCTGTTTTTGTTTCTTTGCTTTTGTTTTTTTGTTTTGTTTCTTGTTTTTATTCTCTTATGTCTGGTTTCAAGTTTTCTCTTTTGTTTTTGGTGATATTTATTATGATATGTCTACAGGAGGTATGATTTTTCTTTTTCTTTTATTTCATGCTAAATATGACCTAGAGGCCTTCTTTTTAATTTTATGAAAAAAACAAAATTTAATAACAGAATAATATGAGAATAACAATAGTTAATACATTGCTTATTGTTATTTTCAAAGTAGTTAATCAGGGTACAAGACATGGGCATTAAAAAATTCTCTATTAGCACAAATCTTTCCTTTCAGTGAACCAGGCTAAACTAGTAATATAACTATCTTGCATTATTTTCCTGTTCCCTTCCTTCTTTTCCATTTTCCTCTCGCCTTAACTCTTCTTCCTTTTGAACAATTTCTTCCCATTTCACAATATCTATTGTACATTATGGATATTATTTACTTTTTGAGTTTCTGCCACCAAAAAAACAATCATATAGGTCTTCTTGAATTTGTTTTTGTTTTGCAATAATTTGGATAATTTTTAGACACTTAATATTGCTCCTGCCCCATTTTTCTCTTTTACTTTTATCTAGGATGATTTTCACCATGAGATTAAAAAGCAACTATTTTCATTCTTTCCTATATTACTTTTTATATGCATATTTAGATATTGCATTTTTTTAACTTTCAGAATCAGCATTAGTACACACATTTCATTGCACAAATTTCATTTTATTTTTTAAAATTGTATTTTAAATATAGTAAAATACATCAAAACAAGACAGAACAAAGCCAATCAAGATAATGGAGTGAAATTGGCACAGAACCTCCAAGCACGATACCAGGATAAAAATAATAGGTACCATAGTATATCTCGTTATCCTAATTATAGTTGTTCATTCAATCAGGTATAGCAAAATCAAACCAAAAACAGAAAACTATAAAACCAATCAAAACAGAATATTGAATAGAGCAAAACAATCAGCACAAAGCACAACCGTGAAAACATATTGGCCCTCAGAGAGAAGATAGAAGGAAATCCCCCATATTTGCTATAATGCGCACCGTCATCCTCCCAAGAAACGCTCAGACCTCTGGCCTCAAGTCAGCATAATCAACCAAACAAAACAAGCATTTAGTTGCTTTATGTGCTTTAGTTACTATCCACTCTGGCTGACTTCAAAACTATGGAGTTGCTAAGGGGAGAAGGTAGGAGGAATGGGACGTTTGATTCTCAGTCCACGTGCCAATAGGTTCAGGAGAGATACTGACTTGTTCTATCCCTCGCACGCCTGCCAGCTCACACCGCTTACCAGGAAGGATGGCTAGTTGCTTTCTTGGTTGCTCCCCCAAGTTCCATCATGGCTGATTCTCGGGAAGTACTGACTTGTTCTCTCCATCTTATTTATCCTTTGGTTCTCCAATGTTAGAGAGATACAAAGAAGAGAGAACAGAGAAAGAAAAGAGGCCTTTATTGCAGGCATGGGAGGACTAAGGTAGAGCCTCAAGCACCCTCTGAAGGAACAAAGAAAAAAAAACCCTCAGACTTTCTTGGAATTGACAAGGGTGGAGTTAAAGGGGCAGGCGGAATGACGTATTGACAGCTGATTGGGGGAGCATTGACACATGCCAAAAACCTGAGGTTCAACCTGCAGGTTTGCAAGAATGCAGAAGTCAGTGCTAAAGGGAGGCGCTCTCTATCACCATATTGATTAGCATATGGGAAAAAACGCATCACATATCCTAATTTATATAATTTAATTTCAATAATTTTAACATTTTTACTTACAATATTTCTGGTATAGAATTTCTCTTTCGTTAATTTTTAAAAATTTTCTAGTGTTGTTATACATTTTCATCTTTCTTCATTTATCACAGGTTCTCGAATATATTAAGAATAATTATTCTTAACTCTTTATTAGGATTAACTTATAGTTTTGTTGTTCAAAAGGTCATAAATGCCTGTCTGCATGTAGTGCTTGTTACCTTTATGTAAAATTTAGTCACCTTACGATACTGCCTTCTTCAAGAAAATGTTTATACTAACCTACACCGGAGTGAGAACTCATCTCATTAATTCAATGCAAGACTAAAACTCACTGAATCCTGCTAAGAATTTTGAAATATCTGCCTTGCTTTAGGGCTTCACCAATTATTTTTTAATGATCTTTTATGAAAGTTCTAAACATGTTCTTGGATTCATTTGTTTTCTTTCATTTAGATTAAAGAACTCAGTTATAACTAACAATAAAAGTATAGCATTTTTGCATAACTAAAGTATAGATGAAAAAAAGTATAGATGGAAGCACAGTGTTGTAAAATGTTAGTGTTGTGTAGGCAAGGATTAACACCTGATTTAAGTATCTTAAAAGGAATAAGTAAAATAAATTATGTACTTCTGTCAGCATTCTTTCACTTTTGATATATTAACAATTTCTAGTATTTAAAATCAAACAAATAGAAAGGAGCCAAATTTTATTAATTAGGTTCTGTCACTAATATGTTGGGTAGAATAGAGAACCTCTGAGAACAAATATAAGGGCAGTTATATTTAGCTTCTGATTGTGAAATGCTCCTTATTAAAAAATAAGTAGAAAATAAAAACACAAATAATTTCTATTATTATCTAACTATATCAATGCCATCTTACAAAAACAAAAACCATTGTGCATTCAGAACACTAAAAAAAATGAAGTATCTAGTACCTGAAACCAGTAGAACTATTTTATGAGGAGAAGCTGAGCTGCAGCCATGGCTGAGCCAGAAGTCAGCAAACTCTTTGGGACTAGGTCAAAGCCAGTCCCAAGAACATGGAATGCCAGAGGCAGACCTTGTAAACAAATTGACCTCTAGCTCACGTGCATCTTAGCAGATATCTGGCCTTGGTGTTCCTACTATTACCTACAGCACAGATAGCGCTAAAACTGTTTTCTATGTTCTCAGCAAAACACTGAGACTTTGTACTTTCCACACTGTTATGCACCACTCCCCTTTTTATTGTATATTAAATAAAGATGCAGACCATGCTGGGCTGTCACTACCTCTCCACCAGAACGGACACATCCTACCTGGTCCCAGCTTTCTTTCATTATGTATCTTGTTCTTTCTTAATCTCCCATGAATACCCCTCAGGACCCAGCTGACCAAGCACTAACTTGCGGCAGTATCCAACCTTATTTCTAAGGTGACTAGTTATTTTTCAGTATTTCTAAGGGATCATTGAGATACAAAATGTATGGCTAAAATGTATTTGGAAAGATTCATCTGAAACATAAAATAAATCGAATTCAAAAGATACCTATGTCTTTATGCCATAGGTTTAGGTTGATTTATTGTAAAACAATGTTAGTAAAAACATGTGGTATTAATATTTAGAAATATAAAAAGATACTTTGCTTTAGCAGTCTGAATCATGGAATATTACTGCTAAGGGAAACACTAAGATCAATTAACTTGAACATGTCATTTTACATTAATTATTCTACATAAAAGTGCTGAGCAAGTATGCATGCGTGTAAGATTGGTTCAAATTTTGGGGTTCAAATTTTGGGGTTCAGGTCACAGTTCATGCTCTGTTTGTTTAATTTCATGGTTTCTTCCTGAGTAAGGTAAATAGCAGATTATTTCTTTGGAAGAATAAATGGATTTTCTTTTTTATATTGCTCTAGAGGACCTAAGAAAAGGCAGTTAACCATTATCTTTACAAATTAGTCTACAGAAAGTATAGCTCATTGATATTCCTAGGTGCTGTGTGATATCATGACAGATGAAATACATGTGAAATACTTATAAATGGTATGAACTTTTATATAGAACAATGTATTGTTACACATATTTGAAATAACACAATGTCAAACTTACATGGCAGAACAGATTTCTTTCCTAGAATAACAATGGCAACACAAACATCAGGTTATTTGACCAAGATCACATAACTAGTTAAATGGTTTATTTAGGGAAAGCACTGTTTTTCTAGAAACTTATTATTTCTTTCATAGAGAAAAAACTTTCCATCGAAGAATGTTTCAGTTCATTATCCTACTGGTCTATTCAAACAGGGGGCTTTATCTCTTCCTTTGAAGGACGGACAGCCTACATGGTCCTGGGAAAATGAATTAGAAGTGTGTCGATATTCTTCCAAGCAATATCTTCTTAAATATAAATTAACACACTAAAAGGTGACAATGTAAAAAGTGGTAAATTATACAGAGCTAATGTGGTACAAAATTTAAAGTCAGGTTTGAAGATGATAAATTTGGATTAATGGAGCCATAAGGGAAAAATTCTTGGTAGCAAACAAAGTGAGGAATGAATCAGTCTAGTTAGAGTTAGTAAAATTTTTCAGAGAGGAGGATAAACAAGTGGTAAAACAGTTTTTGGAGAGTTAGAAAATTGCTAGGACATCTATGTGTGTCATAAAATGGAAAGCATTAAATACAAACCACTGTAGTTTACTAAGGAAAATATTACATGAAGAAAATAGATTTTAAAATAAGTCTTTTCACCAAAATACCATAAAATAATTATTCTAAAAACAGCATTTTACTAGAAAATTGTACTTTTTAATTCAATTTTTTTATCCTTCACAACAACAACCATTTTTTGCAAGTATAATTATGCTCTTGGATGTGCATTATGTGATTGAAGAACACTGTGAATGATAAAATTTAAAAAAAATTACAACAAAAGACACTATTACCATTCCCAAACTACTCCACCCTCATTTCAAATACACTTGCCCTGTTTTCCTTGCCCCTTTCTGAAGTAATTCTACAATTTTCTTTTTGTAACTATCTTTAGCTGTGTGTGGAGTTTTGTGGAATTAAAAAATATGTGACAATCTATTGGTGCTTGGACAACAACAGAAAAAGTGTGCATTCTGTATGCTGATATGTTTATGGCACTTGCTGTCTTGTAGAAAAGCATTTAGTGAACTCTAATCAATGATAAATGCACCAAATACACCATACGTATGCAAACTTGTAACTGTAGGGAAAGAGGCTGGATAAACAAAGAATTCTGTTCTGTGATACTTTTAGTAAAATCCTATAATAAAGAGATACAGATCCAGTCAAGAATCTGCCAGTGTGCAAGCAGAGGTGGGAGCAGGATTCTAGTGTCTGTGGCCTCTAATCTAAATTACTGAGAACCAGGGGACTCAGAGCAATGGTAAAGTCAATATTTCTGAATGCTAAAGAGCAGGAGATAAGACTGTCACTTAGACCTCTTCCTGGTAACACACAGTCAAGCCAGATTAAAAAATCAGCTTTTGGCTTTTATCATTCTATTTGAACTTGTTTGTTTGGTAACTAACCCTGAATAGGGTGCAACAGGAATGGGAAATTCAGAGGTGCTGCTAAAGCTTGCCCAAAATACCGTAACTAATTATGTCACTGAGAATACAACAAAACAACGTAGATAAAATGAGTGATGAGGTAGAAAGCACATGCACAGTGATGATCCGCAGAGACAATGGGAAACTGGTAGCTGATTTTGAAAAAAAAAACAATATTTAAATATATTTTAACTGACATAATAGTATAGACATTTACAGGGTACAAAGTGATGTTTTAAAACATGTATGCATTATATAATGATTAAATCAAGATAATTAGCACATCTATCATGTCAAACATTTATCATTTCTTCACAGTGAGAAACATTCAATTCTTCCTTCCAGCATTTTTGAGATTTACCATATATTGTTGCTCACTATAATCACCTTACTGTGTAATAGAACACCAGACTTCACTGCATTTTAACTAAAAAGTGTAACTAAACAGCAATCTCAGAGCACACAAACAAGTGTCCTATTTGCTTTTTGCTTCTAAAAATCACATCCTATTGTTTGAAAGTTCTGTTGTACACATACTTAGGAAACCATCTTCTTCCAAGTCATTGTGGGTGCTAGTAGGATGTGCATTGTGATACTCATCAACCAATACCTAACGTGACAGATCTCCCCTGGTCAGTGGCTGAGAATTTATAATCTTGATCATTAGCTATTTTAAAACTCATATACAAATTTTCTTTTCATTAAAAAGATTAAAAAGACTAGTATTGAATATGACAGGCACTTCTATTTTATTTGTTATGATGATAAGTACCATATCAATGACAAACCAATAGTGAGCAGACCGGATGATGAGACTGACAATAAAGAATTTTAAAAATATGTAATTTTCATATTCTCTTATAATATTGATCTAGAGATTGTCCAGTAACACGGTAGCTAAATGTTTTCCAGCACTTAATGAGCAAAATTGTTTTTGCTTCTAACTTACTGTAGGTTTCAGAAACAAAAATGTTTTACCTATTATTTAAAATATAAGCGCTTTGACAAAATAATGAAGAGTTCTGAAACTTTTAACAAGTATGCAGAAAAACAAAGAAAGAAAATAAGTTTGTAGTGCCTTTCCTTATTATAAAGAATAATCTAGTCATCATGTTAATAAGAAGAGATGTGACACAATTACAAATGAGTCTTGCAAAAAGCTTTTGTTTCTTTCAGGGTGTTTTAAATGTCTGAAAGTATACCACTATAGTTTCATTAAATGAAAATACATGTATCTTTTTTCTTTTTAAAATCTTTTCTTTATTTTCAAATTTATTTTTGAATCAAGATAGTATTTTAGATCAAAGAAGAGTCAAGTTACAAAAGAACACCACTAGGAAATATGTCTTCAAAGAATCAATATCGAGCATGGTAAATACAGAAATAAACTTTACTATTGCCACTCCATAAATCTTCCTTCATAATTGTTGACAGAGATAATTTTAATTGCATCAGTATCCCGATGGAATATTGATATGACCCTGCAGAGTCAATTTGCTATTGAATAAAATATTACTTAAAATCAAAATATAACTTTTTATTATTAATATTATAGCATATTACAATTGAAATTTTTTGTGACGGGGTCTCACTGTGCACTTCAGGCTGGCCTTGAGCTCAGTTTCTACCCCAGGCTGATCTCGAATTTGCAATGATCCTCCTTCCTCAGCTTCTTGAGTGCTGGGGTTACAGGCATGTGCCACCATGCCTGGATACAACTGTATTTTAAAATATGATTCACGTCATTCTCTTGGTGCAGATAACATATGCAGATCAACCAAAAAGTGACCATGTACTTGTGATCAATTCCACATCCCTCGTTTTGGTTTGTCATATTTTGAACATTATTATGCTGTTAAGATGATTTCCACATCACACAAGCTCAATAGTGTATTTAATGTATATTAGAATTATAAAGAATTAGCTGGAATGTATGCTCAAATAATCACATCATTTGAATATGCATTCATATTAACCTTATGTACTATGACCCCCCTTACCAACTGATTAAGTTGGGTAATAATGTGAGAATGGGATCACACAGTTTTTTAGAAGGTTTGTTTGTTTGTTTGTTTTAGCTACTTCATTGCAAGATATGAATGCTTACAGAATTCAAAACGATTTCTGTCAAAGGGAGGCAAGGCTCTAAGCTAACCTTACTAGGACAGAAATGTTACCAAATAAGCAAATACTAGCTAATTATCATCATTGGGCAATCTTGTTTTTATGGAGGGTAGTCTATGTTAATGAAAGGAGGAACCTAGTTGTTTTGTTCTGCTTTGCTTTTTTTTTTTTTTTTTTTATATAAGGTCTTGCTACTCAGCTCTGGCTACCTTGATCTCACTATCTAGCCAAGACTGGCCTCAAACTCACCTCAATTGTCCTACCTCAGCCTCTGGAGTGCTGGGATTATAGGCAGGAGCCACCATGCCTGTCTAGGAAGAACCTAAATTTATGCTTAAAATTTGTTAAGTAAATAATAAAAACATAAATAGATACCTTTTTAAAACAATATAGATTTGTTCTTGAAGAAAAGAAAACCAAATCTTATTGTCCAGGACCTAAACTTGAGCAGTATAAATGTTCTGAAGGTAGGCAGAACTAGATGAAGTTGTATGACATACAGACTGACCTGCCTACTTTCAGTCACCTGTGGAAAAGAGGCTGAGGGACACCAAATTATATCTTATTCCCCAAACAATTTTTTTAAATTTTTCAATATACCTATATTGTATAAGAATAGTAATATTTATTTGGATATGGTAGTTAAATTGAAAATAATTAGAAAGAAGTTTCTTGAAAGTTTGAAAAAGACAAAAAAAGTTTTCAGCAGTGCAAGTTGGATATGATGGAAAACATTTTTGTTTGCTCCTGAAAATTTATTTTACTCTCCAAAGTAAAGTTTTAGGCTAGGAATTTTTAAGTTTCACTTCAGAAAAGTAAAGTATATTTGCTTACCAATTTTAAAATAACACACATTTTATTCAAAGAATTTTTTGTTTGTATTGAAAAAAAGCTCATCATAAAGTTTTACCTAGCATGAAATTTAAGATGTAATGTTGTTACAATAACAAACTATACCATTCACAATACATTCCTCTTCTGCTTTGAAAAGTTATCAGTTTCAGAGCCTTTACAAATACTTTTAATGTATTTAAGTTATTTTCTGTATGTCTCAACATCAAAAGATAGGTGGTTTTATCAAACTTGAGTACATATACGTTTAAACTTAATCCACTACTTTCAATATAACTGTTACTCAATTTCTTAAGAATTTCCTTTGCTCCTACACAATTTAAAATATTCAAAAATCACAGACTTTGTGTAACTTGTTTTGTATGAAATCATTAAGAAGTTATATAAGTAAAACTTAAAAATCTTTTCAGTGTTTAAGTCACTTCAAAACACTTCAAAAAGTTGCTGTTCTAAATATGTTTTTCAAACAAAATGAAATAATGTCCCCAAGATACGTATTTTTGATGTTTAAATATTAAAATCCAATAAAGAATTTTCAGTTCATTTCAAATGTAGGCATGTTGCATTATCAAAATAGTGGGGGGGGGTCACATAGAAAAATCTGACCACTGTGACTGATTCATCCCTATCCTTTGATTTAATAGGAACTTCTCTACTTATTTTTAGATATGCCTTTATTAATGGACTTTACTTGGTCTTTGGAACAGAACTGCTAATTATAATGTAGCAATTACATTCCATAATGTAGCAAAAGTAGTGATGAAATGGGTCTATACAGGTTTTATGATCTATTTCCTAAACACTCTAAGGGGATATGTTCTAGTAGTCCATGATATAGTCAGGTTTTTCACCCCACTTCTTATTTGCTTTAAGGCGATGTGTTCTAGTAGGTCAGGATATAGTTAGCTTTTTCATAGATCTGAAAACTTGCCCAGAATAAATTTGGTAGAAAACAGAGACCATGAACCACATGAACAATGAAATCTGTTTCACTTGTACAGAATAAAAAATCCCTGAAATTCTCAGTCTTTGCTTATGATCCTCATAAACAGACATTAATTCCCCAGTGTTGCAAGCAAATAAGTTACGGGAAGTCACATACTGATACTCATTCTTGTTCTACTATATACAGTATAGAAATCTTTAAGCAGAATTTATAATGAAACAAAACTTAATTCATACTTATCTACTCGCTCTGAAGTAATTAATTAAGACAAGAACCAGTTCCTACTCATTATTTTTTAACATTGATTTCACCATAATCAATGATTTTCTTTTGCCAAGACTTAGACTTCCACACTAACATTTTAGTAAGCACTATTAGTTGTAAAACAAAAGCAATAGTAAAGGATTTTCACTTTAGAAATAAAATATTTGCTTATAAACCATTTAATTTTATGAGAAACTATTAGGAAAATGGGCACAAAACATATGCCTTAAGTGAATCCTTAACAAAAATATTTTGAATTTAAAAATCAGAGCAAGAAAAACAAACCAAAACATTGTTCATTTTGTACAGAGAAGATGTTTGTTTACTGAAAGAACAGACAACAAGGTAAAAGAGAAAACAATGTAATGTACCTAAAAATGTAACTTGATTTAGTACAATTATCTTACATGCTTTGTATGCTCTTTGGCCTATTAGTCTGGTTTTCAATCTGTATATATGATAATTAATTGTACGAAGTCTTATAAATAAATGAATCTGGCATTTGAAACACAAAAGTGGGTAGAGGAAAGAGACAAATAAATAATTGAAATATGTACATGTACTAATTCCCTGCAGTAAATGTAATCATCACGCATATATGCATTATGTCCTGCATACATGTTTTCATAAAAGTTAAAAAAAAAGAAAAAGAAACCAAAAACAAATGTACCTAGAGAAGCATCTTTGCAATGATACTATATAAAAGTGGATTCTTCCAAGAAATAGTTTGACAGACTTTACTATATGCATTTTAAAGAAGCTTGTTTCAATAAGAGCTAAAATATCGTTTACTAACTTATGGTTAATTGACTTGAATGGATGATTTTCTGTATTTTGTTTTCCTGTAAAAATAACTATCCTAAATTGAAGCACACAGATAACAGATTAACTATTGAAAATTTTAGTTGCTATTTGTGTAACATCAGAAGTACAAGAAATGTTAACACCAGATAATAAAAGTTAAATGCATGCACAATTTTATACCATAACTTATGAATCCACAATCCACAATCTCTATTTCCACAATCTCTATTTCTGCTAACCATTCTGTGAAACATATCCCAGTGATTTGGACTCCACACACTGTAGCTGAGTGACAGAATCCGAAAATAACTTTGCAATTTTTTTCTACTGTGTAGCTTCACCACAGTAACACCTGTATCATTTTTCTCACAATATCATATTTAAAGAATTCTTGGAAAGAATAAAAGATACTTTTACCTAATGTTTGTACAGGCAGGAAGAAATGTGAAAATCAAAGGTCACATAGTGCAATATAAAAAGTATTAAATAGCTACAAATCGAACAGGAAAATCTGTTAAATAAAAGACATTTTGCCATATTACTTTGACATATATACTTTTATAATGTTTTGGAAGACCAAATTTGACTTAGAATAATCAGTCTCCTTGGAATTCTGCACCACAATTGCGTTATCCAGGATGAGGTAACTTGAGGGCTTCACCCACATGTTCCTGCTTTCATTCTCTACATTTCTTTTCAGCTCATCATTGCTACTTTCCTTATTTCTCACCTTAAATGGCCTCTTTATCATTCAAGGAACATCTCAGGTCTCAGTTCCAAACTCCATCTATGTCATCCACAAAGCTAGGAACCAATAGTTCCATTTAAGGTGACTCATGCTAGACAATGCCTACTCTTTCAGTTCAAATACAGGACTGAGGCCTGTACCAGTATTAGAATCAGGTTCAAGATTATCAGTGTAGTGAAATTTTGGATCTCAGCATAAAAAGTGAAATATGAAATGTAGGTTGCATATTCCAAATGAATCCAAGCTGTTTTTGAAAACTTTGCTCTGTGGAGACTCATAGTTGAAGAGAAAGAAGACAAAGAATTCTCAAGTAAGTACACCAGACAGGGACACTATTGTACTGATTTGAGGACATAAAGTTTTCATGGAGTGTTCATGCTATCTACTTAAAAAACTTTAAAACCTACTTGATACCTATACATTATAGGATATTGCTAAAAATAATTTTATACTTAAGTAGATAAAATAACTTCTTATATTTAAAATGCAATATTTTAACTTTTGACCATATAAATATACACTTTCATTCAATTTAACATTTATGAAATTACTTTGCATAACAAGGTCAAATAAAAACCCTATCTATTCAACTCTGTCTTTCCTACATGACTCCTGATACCTGCATTGCATCTCTGAAAATGTTGACAATTATTTGAAATGTATACATTCTCCCTTATTAGACTTGGAATCTTGTGTAAGTTGCTTAACCATTTGTCTCAGTTACTTTTCTGTTTAGACCCTACTTCCTTGCATACCACATTTTGTCTATTTGTTTTAGTATTCTTGTTGCTGACAAAATACACAACACCCAAAGTTCAAGGAGGAAATATTTAACTAGCTCACAGTTTTTAGAAGCTTCAATTCATAGTTGGCTAGCTCCAAGACAAGGTGGCATGGAAAAGGGCCATTACAGAGGAGAAACAGTTCATAGTAGGCAGAAGGCAGCAAAGTAGCAAGGAAGCAGCACGTGACAAACAACCCCAGCAGTCCTATTTCCGTTCCTTATATTCTACCCACGTTTCATGCCCTTAGGGCAGATAACATTCAGACTCAGGGAGGACCTTCCCATTAGTCACATTCAGAACTCTGCTAAACCAATCAGGGGGATAATTTAGTAATCACACACCCATAACCCTAACATCACACTCTAGATCCATTCACCTTTGAAAATGTCCCATTTATGACCACATAAGGCTTTGGTGGGATATATTGACACAAATCATAACACCACTTAAAGCTTCATTCTTCACTTGAGGGCTGAATGATAGTAGTACTAATAGTGGTAATTCTTTTTATTAATACTTTAAAAAATACATGTTTATTACTTAGCATTGTTGTGATAAATAATGTGATATAAAAAGTAACATGCTAAGATGTTCTAAATATTATGATCCCTCAGTGTACTATAATTTCCCTTTTAATTATTAATATTATTGTCTTGCTTTGTCTTTATCATCAATGAATCATGTTACTTAAACTAGTAAAATTATGTTAAATCTAATTTTGATGCAGTTTCCTTAATTTTACTTTAAGAAAACCATAGTTCTGTATGTACCATAATTTGCCTCTACCTTTTGATAAAAGTTTCTGATGTGGGAATTAAATTATGAATGTTATGAAACAATTACTAAATTTAGGAAAATGACTATGAGAAAAGTTTATGAAAAACTCATGTTTTTTCCTAAATTATTCTGGTAGAATTTGGTATTTTTATGTGCGTTATAATATGGTTCTTGTTAGATTTCTAATTCTTACACTATACCTAAGTATCTTTCCCATTGACAAGGATTCAACACATGAAAACATAAGTCAGAGATGGTATTAATAAAGCAACCAAAATGTGTAAGAATTTTGAAGATATATTCAAAGCATCATAAACATAGCTTGTTTCTAACAAATGGAGTTTTCAAGAAGAAATTTTATATATTTTAAATATTCTTTTCAAAATGGCTTTTGAGGCTGAAAATAGTAAATATATCTGGACTATGTAACTTCTTTTAGTCAAGATTGTATGTTATTGAACAAATATTTGATACAAATATTTTAATTTTTTCTCACTAAGAAAAATGAAAATATATGAACTTACCAAAATATTTATGAAAGTTGGAATACCAGTGTCTACTGAGAAGCCTAGTAGTTTTAAAATGTATTCCTGGCTAATATAAGAAGTACAGAGTAGTAGAAATACTTTTTAAAGAATAAAATAACCTTTTCAAGTAAACTTACATTTAAATATGAATAGCAGTCTTGTTCATTTGATACTGTTCACCCAAATATACAAGAGTAATATCAATCCTATCATTTGGTTAATGACAAGGATCATATCATGTTGCACGAGGTGGGGTCACCATGGTAAATGTTTAAAATGGAGTGGGTAAGGATGGAGTATAATGTTTGTACTGTTTGCCAACATCTGTGGTGTAAATATTCACAATAAGGCACACTTTGAGTTGCCCAACATTTTGTGCTCTGGTCGGAAAAATATTTGAAAATTTAAAAGTCAGCTTTAGCTGTCTTCCAAAGTCTGATGCAGTCTTGGTGAGGCTTTTCAGAGGTGGCAGAAATGAGAGTGTGTGGTGCTGGGATTAAGGATGTCTGGTTACTAAATTAGTCTTCTGATTGGTTTGTTACAACTAACAGTAGGATTAGGTGTGAGTGCTACTCACCCACCCTAAGGTTGAGTAGCCTGAATATAACATAAAGTGACAGAAAGAATGTGTTTTTGCCACTTAATTGCTTGCTGCCTTCTGCCTGCCTACTCTGCAGTTTTCTGCCATGCCAACCATCCTTGGGGTAAGCCAACTATGAGCCAAAACCTCTACAAACTGTGAGCTACAATAACCATTTCCTTCCTTGAATTGTGAACATTAATTTTTCTCAGTAGCAAGAAAAATAACTAAAACAGTGGCCCAGTTTAAATCAGCTCTAATGTAATGTGGGCCCAGACCTTTCACGTGCAGGTGATTTTATCTCTAATACCAGAATGTGGATTCTAATAAAATACTTTTCATTTGTGGATAGCTTTATGAAGTATGTAGTAAAATATTTTCTAACATTAAATATTGTGCAAATCTTAATTGTTCATTACATATTATCAAATATTTATATGGTTCTTTAGCTTGCTCCAAAAAATATAAAGCCATGGATGAATTTGTATTTATTCAAATATATTTTAATGTAAAAATTTAAAGAATGAAACAGTAAAGAGTTGGTCTACAGTAAAGTAATACTTCTCATTTGTGATCATTTTTGTGGGACTATAAAAAGTTATGAAAATAACTTTTTTAATAACATTAGGGAAAATAACTTCAAATACATCCTTAGACACAGCAAATAACAGATATAATATGTTCATAGAAAAATGTATTAAAACTTCTAAATAAATATTTGTTGAATTTACTGGGAGATTATTTAGAATGGCTTCTTGTTTTTTTTAGAAGGAACCTCATCTGATTTTGGATTTTCAGGCTAAAAATGAAAGTAGTTTAGCTTCTCTGTCAGGATTAGAAAATGTGGCATTACTTTTCCATTAGGATTAGCTGTCTACTATCAGCTGTAATACTGGAAAAATCATAACTCTACTCTGAGCAAGCCCAGAAGTTGATGCCAAGAAGTTACTATCAGGTTCTAACCAAATATTTACAGCCAGTAAACTTTGCAGGAAAGCTGAACTTGTATTGGATGTTTAACACAAAGGAGCATATATTTGCATTCAGAGAATGTATTATGAGCTAACTTATTCAATTTAGTAAAGCACTTAATGTTTACATATTTTCACTCTGTAAGAGAAATAATCTAAGGTGGCTTTGGATTGTCTTCATAAATTTTGAAATAAACTTCTAAAAGATGTTATTCGAGTTTAGTCCTCTTGGATTTGAAATTCAATAACAGTTTAAAATATGTAACATGTAGGTATGAAAAAATCATTTTAATAATATATTAAATTATACATACATGTATAAATACATAGTTTTATATAAGTTTACATGTTTACCTATATATTAACAAGTACATCAGTGAATATATATTAGCAGGTGTTTTATAAGAGTAATTATCATTAAGCAAACATTTGCTGGAAAGTAAGAAAATTTAAAACATTGTCTCAGGAGCTGAAGAGAAAATAAAGATGAGAGAAACTGTCACATACAGGTAAAGAAAGAGATGACACACAATGGGGAGGAAGAAACACCACACAAGATACCAAAATAAATGACACATTAGTTCAAATTTAGATAAGTAATTTCAGTAGGTGTAGTTAGGGTGAAGTGAAGTTTGTGCTTATATTCTTTTTAGATAGATCATTCCCCAGACATGAGTATGATGTGATATTATTAGTCATGTGGCAGACAAAACTAAAGATTTAGAAGGGAAATTTTCTATTACATATGAACTGTAAAAATATCCACAATTTGATATGAAAAACTTTTTTTAAAATTTTATTTTCAAGAGAATAAAACAAAAGAGGGCAGAACAGAGCAGATCAGAACAGGACAAATAGGCAACACAGTACTTTACATTAAACAACCAGACATTAACAGCAGCTATCACAGTATCTCTTTCTCTGCTATAGTTGAGCATAGTTTCAAATACAATAATATCAAACATAACAAAATAGTATAAAATCATTCAAAGAGTGAAAGAATTACAGGGCTTTCTGAACCAAATAACAGAGAATGATCAATGGATACTATAATAAATCATTTTCAATAAAAAATTTTGTTTATAGTATCACACATATTCGAAACCCAGTATGACACAATGTGATAGATAGAACCAATGGTAGTAGAAGAATAGAAGCATGGTAGGACTTCTAAGAAGGATGATATTAAATCAGCAATAGCTGTCAAAATGTTTTGTTTTCTTCAAAACAGCTCTTCATACCATCATGCATAATATAGTCAAACAAAACAGAATAAAACCATTCCAACTGATGAATGATAATATTGAAAGGCTTCAAAGCTATGAGATGGGGACTCATGATTACCATAAAATCTTATATACTCTTGTCAACTCTCATACAAGGGAGACTATACGGTATTTACACATGTGAGTCTGGTTTATTTCGCTTAAGAGAATGGTCTCAAGTCATGTCCATTTATTTATAAATATCTCAATGTGATCATTCTTTATAGCTGAATAGTACTCCATTGTATAAAAATGCCACAACTTTTTTATCCATTCCTCAGTTGATGGGCACTTAGGTTGTTTCCAGGATCTGGCTATTACAAATTGTGCTGCTATAAACATGGGTGCACATATATCA